>APFE031183408.1:0-23494 GCA_000404065.3 Pinus taeda
CATACAACTAAGACAAATGGAAATAATTAAATTAGAAGAACAATGAGAACAAGCTAAGAAAACCCATGCTCATCATCAAGCGCTAATAAAATCCTCTTTTGATTCAAGCATAATGACCAAAAAAAAATTTCAAATGGGAGATCTAGTTTTAAAATGGGATAAGGCACATGAAGAAAAAGGCAAACATACGAAATTTCAAAAGATATGGCTTGGTCCTTTTCAAATTGTTGAAGTCATAGGTCCATCAACGTTTGTCTTACAGGATTTAGCAGGTAGAAGGGATCATTTGCCTGTTAATGGACAAATCCTTAAAATATATTTTCCATAGAAGATTATTCTTCTATTTTGTAGAATAGTTTTTCCTTTTTTTATATAAATAAAAACAGTTGTAAATGGTTACTATAGGTATTCACGGAAAAGACACCAATTCTCTTTAAGATTTTGAGCTTTCCGCTTGTCTAAATGGAAAAAAAAAAAATTAGAATATGATCTTTATTATTGACAGATACAGTTAAAAACTTTAGCCTAGATATGATACTAGTTTCAACTTCAAAAAAAAAAATTTGACAAAAGCAACCTTTAGCAAAGAAGTTGTTTTATATCAGCACAATGAAAGGTATCAATAACAAAATAAAGATTCTCTGTAAAACAGTTGTTTTCAAACTCTATTATTGTCGTCCAGATCTTTCTTAAGGAAAACAATGACTTCCTCCCTGATTAAAGGAAAATCGCAGCATTCAGAGGAACAATCCAAGAAACACTATATCTTAAAGAATAAGAGGTCTCATCACGAGCCGGTTATCATATCACAGATATAATAACTTGCATGACTTGCCAATACGCCCATCCAAAACAGGCAATGACCTCAAGATTGTTAAAATCAAAAAAAAAGGGTCTCATCACGAGCCAGCTTGTTCAGCAGAGTGTAAATTGATTGTGTCATAATTTGGCTACCAAACCACAAGACATTTCTGTTAAGAATAAAAAAGAAAATCAAGAAAAGGATGTCAGATGTGGGTTTTTCTTTGAAAGTTGTAGATCACCTTAACCAGGATAAAGGATCATTGTTGGGTAACAGGTAACCCTGTCGAGGCTATGGACGCCTGCTGGTAGCAGAGGCTCTACCTACGACAAACGAACATATTTTAAAAACTGGCACACAGAGAAAACTTTATTTCATCTTTACAAGACCAAGTAATGGCTTATATAAATACAAGGACAAGCCTGAGGAAGCAAACAAACTAGAATAAAAAGAGGTTCAATAGGATAAGGCATAATGTACTCCATCTGTCCATAACAAAACTTAGATTTATGAAAATTTTTCTGTTTTGGAAGTTAAGATTCAAATAAGAAAAGCAGAGATAACTGGTTCTTCCAAGTGAATCGCCATTGTTGTGGCCACCAACAACCCCCCTCCTTCTTTAGTATTAGCAATAACATGAAACAAGTGGTGACCCTTAGTGAAAAATTCAAAAAAAAAAAAAAATATTATACTCCTTAAAAATATATCGCATCGCGAGAAGAGAGTATAACATTTCTTTATGAGCACAATAAAAACTGCGAAAAAGCGACGCGAAATTCATCGCATCGCATACATTAAGAAGCGCCCATAAATGAAGATCTTAAGAAATCTCCGATGGCCGATATGTGACATCGCATGTTTCCACATCGCATAAACATCACACAATGATTTAACACGATCTTCAATTTGCGATAAACGCGATGCTGCGATGCTACAATCTGCGATATCACAATCTTGACAAAATGCGATAACGCGATAACATAATGTAAGTTGCAGAAATCGCTCGTCGCAAATTTTCCTCGGCTCAACATTCAAGAAAAGCTGTCAGTAAACCAAAAAATTGGATGCACACCTTAAAGAAAATTAATGAATGTACGCCAAAGTGTTAATGAAGGACAGTTTTGTGTTTGTCGAAGAGTCAGTTCACAATGGGTAACATTATTTTATACATTCGTAGAGCTTAGAGCTTTCGCGTCAATATTTATTGTCATTACTCTTTTCCTTTGCGTGAACTATAGGAATGAAAAACAGAAAACATCTAAAGAAAAAGGGAAAGCATCAACGCTCGGAGACAGAGAAGAGATGCCCTCATAAATGGATACCGCATGCAACAGAACCGCAGATTCCAGAGCATTTCTGAACAGATGCTGACATCAGTAGCCGACTCAACACTCAAGGTCAAAAGCTCACAAAAGCAGCATGTTTACAAAAAATCCTGAAGCTTATTCCCGGTAAAGGAAAAGGCGCTAAAGGCGAAAAACGCACCAGAAAGGCCCAGATCAAAGAACGGAGGCAGTTTTATTTGCGCTAAGAAAATTGTTCAGAAAGCAAGGTCCCTAACTTGCTTAGTCATTCGCAAGTCCGGAAATCAAGATAGCAAAGGCAAAATCAATTTGAGGGAATTTTGGTCATTACCAAGTGTATATGTAGTTAATTCACCCAGTCAGAGGATGATTCCCAAAAATATCTTCTAGTTTACTAAAAAGTGGTGCCAGCGCTTGCCATTTCTGTCTGCTTAACTCAAACAAAAGCGTAAGGCAACCATCCGACTCTTCCCAGGCAAATGTTGAATGCTTGCAACATTAAGGAGCAAAAGCAGAAATAGTTAGGAATTAGATTCGATTTTTTAGAAATAAGTTTGCTTAGAAAAAGGGCGGTCATTTAAACCGTATCCTTAAATTTATTCTAATTAAGTTTATTTTTATAGCAGCAGTTTAAACCCTTCTCAGCATTTTAGAGAAGGTGTCCAGAAATTGTCAAAACTTGTCCTCAGAACATGCACTTTTGCACCAAAGAGGTTCATTGATGAATAAAGGATCAAGATTTAATTGATGTTTGCTTTATCTGCATGATGTGCACTTCTGTACTCTTAGTAGATATTAGAACAAGGAGAGATAAATCATTTTGCTTGAAGCTTTAATAGTAGGACCAGTCATAATTGGTACTTTATATCTCTTGACCATTTCGGCTTATATTCTTAAAGCATATACAGTGTTTAGTGTTATATTTAATTACATGAAGTTTTGCATACCATTTGGCACTTTTGTTACGGTGGATGGAGCCATTATCTTCTATGTTTAATGTGTGAATAACTTAGGTATGCCGATATTGTCACTCACTGTTTTGCCAACTTTTTCATGCCAAAGTGGTTTCATGCTTATCAATTCCCATTCGATAATCGCTGACTGATTCTTTATTACCAGTTATTAGTTTAAATCTCTTTAGATCGCATAATAGAAGAATTACATCCCGGGTTAGCATAGATTAGATGTGCTATTTTCATTAGATTACAATACCATAGAGTTAGATTAAAGTAGTTTAGATAGGAACTTTTAGATCAGCAACATCCAATTCTGCACACACACACACACACACCCTTAGATTGGGAAACTGGTCACATTATCCCCAGTTGGACCCGCTATACCAAACGGATAAGGAGCTGCCAACTAAGGTCCAGACCGGGCGGTTATCCCCCTTGTTGTCGACCCGATTTTCGGGGCTTCAACACCGCCTCAGCTAGATCATGAAAATAAGATGATGATGATGTACTGTATTGTATTTTTATACAGGTCACCTTCCAGTTAGAATACCTCGGATCCTCATGATAAATCATTTCACTCGACATCAAAAGATTTACGACCTCATGCATTAGGGGGCAAATGTTATAGACATATTTGGGCACTTCAACCCCAATCATATATGTCGATAAACCAAGGGCTCCTTGACCCCTAAAAGTGTTGTTTCATACCCTAAAATATCATGGTCAACTGATTACATCATTTCCCAGAAGTTCTACCTGAAAAACCACTCAGAACTGACCAAAACTAGACCATACTGACTGCTCCATGGTCAGGGTGCGATGCATACTGACTCCTACACTAGCTAGGTGTGATGCATACTGAAGAAGCCTTCTGTGGGGTGTGATGAGCGAGAATGGACAAATGTCTGAGACAATTTTCTAAGTGGATGCTCATGGAATCTTTTAGAAACTTCTCCTATGACACTTGCCTCTCTGAATTCACCCAGGGATGAGTAAGAGATCCAAGAAATCTCCAAGTGGAACTAAGAACTACAAGTGGAATGACACTAATCAAGAACCCAGAGATAAGTCACACCTCTGCAAACATCTATAAATGGATCCCTCATTTGAGAGATCTTGAGGCTGGAATTTTTTAATTTGTAAGGAAGTGCGATTAGTTTATCTTTGAGAAAGAGCATTGTATTGTTGGGTGATCTTACTTTTCATGAGGTAAAGAGGGCTTTGATGTTGGGAGGATGATGCTGGATCAAACAGCTGGGTTGTAATTCTCCCTTCTACTATTAATAAAGTTCTTTGAGTTTTCCTCCATACAATCGTGTATTTGTGAATATTGCTTATTTGTGAATGCAATTGTATGTTCAATGTATTTTTGATTCTACATTGTTTATGATATTATAGGTCAAGATGCTTTGATGGTGTTTTGTTACTCTAATTCTATAGGTATTCTTTGAGCGGGACAAGTAGGAGAGAAGTTGCAAGCTCTATCAAGGGAGAGAGAAATCAAGCAAGGAGTCAAGCAGAAGATCCAGATTGGTTTCTTTGCTCCTCTCTTTTCTATCATACATAAAGGAAATCACAAATTGCTTTGATTGTTTGTTTCTAAGATAGCTACCAATCTTAGTGGGACTAGCAGATCGAAAAGACACTAGTTTTCCTAGAAACACTGAGGATTTTTCCCTAATGAATATCTCTTTTCTATTTCTACTTTCTCACCTTGGTATGCATATATAGCCAATTATCTTGCTGCAAGAAAGTTTCCACAGTATTTTTCCTCCAAGGAGAAGAGAAATATTATACAGCAAAGTGCTACCTATACCTGGATAGATGGGAATCTCTACCACACTGGACTATATTTCCAGATCAGACGTTGTGTTAAAGAACATAAGATCTTTGACATCCTTAAGCCCTGTCACGAGGAACTTTATGCAGGGAACTTCGCAAACAAGTAGACAAGGTACAAAGTCCTTTCGACAGGGTATTATTGGCCAACAATATTTCAGGATGCCAAGAAGTTTTTGAAAGGATGTGACAATTGCCAAAGAATGCGCCAACCACTGCAACCAGATGAGATGTCGTTACAGCCCCAAATCGTCTTAGAACCTTTTGAGAAATTGGCCCTAGATTTTGTGGGACAATTTAATCCTTCATTCAGACAAAAATCTTACATCTTGGTTGGCACTAACTATGTCACAAAATGGGTTGAGGCAAAGGCAGTAACTAGAGCCACAAAGCAGGTTGTTTTAGACTCTTTGTTTGAAGACATCTTTGTCTGTTTTGGTATACCCAAGGAGATAGTCACAGATGGAGGGCCCCAATTTACATCCCATATGATATAGAAGTTGGTTGAAAAATATAAAATCCCTCATAGAATCACAACACCTTATCATCCATAAGAAAATGGCGAAGTGGAAAGCACTAACAAAGTCCTTGAGGGGAATTTTACCAAGACCTTGGCTAGTCACCGAAGGAATTGGGCCGATAAACTTCCAGAAGTGTTGTGGGCATACAGGACTACATGGAGGAATACCATGTGATTCTCACCATAGGAACTCGTGTATGGTAAAAAATCCCTTATTCCCTATTGAGTTCGAAATCAAGACACTGAGAACAGCATTGTAGATAAATTTGGATCTGGTTACAGCACAAAAGCAGATATTGAACCAGCGCAATGAATTGGAGGAGAAATGGCTAGCTGCTATTATCCAGTAGTAGAGAACTAAGTGGCGTGATAGATTTATTAAGAAGAAGAAATTCTAGAAAGGAGATTGGGCTCTCTTATACGAATCAAGATTCAAATACTTCAAGGATAAGATTTACACCAGATGGCTAGGTCCCTATGAGGTAGATGCAGTCTTTGACAATGGGACTGTAAATTTGGTTACTGTTAGTGCCTAAATCTACCTCAGGATGAGAAAGGTAGGATCTAGGGTAACATCAAACCACGCTTAACCAGGTAGCTAGCTCTACCAGGTCGGGAGAGGGCTCTCTCCTGGTCAATCTCAGCAAAGTATGACCAATAAGGGCTTGAGATGACTACTATGATGACTGATATTAGGCTAGGTATGTGTGCAAAAGGGTTTGACTGAATAAAATGATATTTTTGTTGGATCAAATGGAAAGGCATATTTTGGGTCTGGGGAATGAGGGTCAATTTTGAAAAGATCTCTATGGGGCAAGGTAGGCAAATGATTTGGCACTTCAAATTGAATGAGATGGAGAGGTTAGACAGGTGTGGAGTTGAAGAGGGTAAGAAAACCTCAGGGATCCTCTTCAAACAGTTGAAAACATCAAAAACTAAAGCAAACCCTAGGTAGAGCACTGCAATTTCAATGGATTCTACCTTTACACTTGTTTGATTTAGTTAAGAAGAAACAAGATAGATAATGGCATACATAAAACATAAGTGAAATCACAATTTATAGAAGAAAACACTATACCAAAGCAAGATGCCACATGAATCCCAAAGAGTTCTGCAAACACCTGGTCTATTCCTTAGCCAAACTGCTGATATGAATATACCATGAAGCTCCAAACTTTCTCAGAAGTCCAACCCTGCTAATGACTGAAGAAACATAAGATATAAGCAAGCAACAACTCATCCTAGCCTTTAGGGGTCTAGTTCATGAGTTTAGGAGTTGTTCCAACCAATTCTAAACTAAGAACTACAAATTAGGCATTGGAACAACATGCCTCTAAAAACTAGGGAACTGATTCATTCAATTGCAAACTGACTTTTCATGGATGAATCTACCTTCATGAGTGAAAATTTGACATAATTACATCAAGATCCATCAATTTACATTAAAGTACATCATAATTTTGACATTAAGAAAGAGAAAAGTCAAACTTTCAAGGAACTAGGCGAAAAACAGAGTATACTTGGTCAAACGGAGCAAAATTTCCCCTATGCACTGCGCTGATTTCTCTATGCGTAGCGCCTGTTTGCAGCCACTTTTGGAGGCCTTCCTGATGTCCAAATTTGCTCCAAGAATGCTTGTTGGAAAGGTTTTCCTGTCTACTTTCCAGATCAAGTATAATTTTTGAATTTGGCCTCCATGTGCCCCTCCAAAACTGAGTTCTCCCAACGCTGCTTCCTATGTGTCAAAATAGGGGCAGTAAGGTCATTTTTTGGGTATTTTTGACCTTTTTAGGGGCTCAAAACTTGTCAAAATTTCTTGACCATTGGTAGGCATGCATATTTTTCCAAGAAAAATCCAAAGATGCTGAGTTTTTGTCATTTGGAGGCCTCCATCAAAAGCGAGCGCCGGGTGGCGTGGTGCATTGGGCAGAAATTTCTGTGTTTTAGCCCAAAAATTTCAAAAATGAAAAAGGTGTCCCAAATTTTTTGAAATTTGGGCTGAATGCTCTCCATCAAGTGTTATGTTAGGCCAAGGAAGCCTCAGCCGAGATCTAAATTTTATCTTGCGCTTTTTGCCTCCTCGATCTCTTCTTCAACTTTGCCTTCAAGCTCCTGATTCTAGCTTGGCACACCATATTCCTTGACAAATAATGATATGCCATGTTTCTTAACATATTTTTCTCATTGATGGATTTCTCCAGCATCCTCTCCAATTGGATATTAGTCCTTTCCAACCAAGACTCGCGATCAGCATTGATTTCTTGCTCAAGTCTGGTGAACTTAACTTTCCTCCTTTCGGCAGCTTGTCAGTTTTCTCGTATGTTTCTTAGCTCCGTTATGGTTTTTTGATCCTCTGGTTGCTTGTTTCTTTACTCTAGGTACTTTATTATCCACTCAGCTCTTTCCAAGTTGAGGGACAAAGCATTGATGTCTTCCTGTTGCTCTTGGATGACCTCCTTGAGCTTTCAGCTTTGTGGGCCCAAATCTGTGTCATCGTCCTAAATGAGAATGAAATCGGTCTCCTGCTCACCTGAAGGCCCCTCATCATGTAATGGCCTCTTGCCCTTGTCCTGAACCTGCTCTACTAATGGTGAGAATGAGACCCCTTCCACCACAGGTGGAGATAGTACTCGTTTTGCTGCTGCTGCAACTAGGCAAGTGAAGTGGGCTCCTCTCGTATATGTTTACCACCCTTGTGAGGTCTCCTTGGTGCATGCATTTCTCTAGGAGAATCACTGATTGTTTCCTCATCTCGGTCATAGGAAGGATCAGACTCCACGTTTGCCAATTTTTGAGTTTTCTTGATGAATATGAAGAGATTTATGGTGTCTTTAGATTTTTGCTACCAAGGATGAGAATGTATGAGAGACTGTGAAGGGGAAAGAGTATGAGGGTTTTTGGGAATGTTATTGAGAAGTTGTTTGGGAAATAGGGGGTTTAGGGAATAGTACTTAGGTTCTTGGGACAGCAATTAGGGTTTGGGGATATTGACTAGGGTTTGGAAAAGCAATTAGGGTTTTAGAATTAGTAGACTTAGGGATATGGGGATTGGGGGAATGGTTTGATAAAATGTAAAGAGAGAATGAAAGAGTGAGCGAGTGAGAAATTTTGTGGAGTTGGCAACAAAAAACACAAGTGCAAACCCTAGGCAATTGTTTTTGAGCAAAAATTTCAAGGAGGTGGGGTTTGAGTTTTGTCTCACTAAACCACCATAAATTTTAAGAAAAACTCATTCACTAGCAAGGGAAGAAAGCTTGACTTACTTGCACAGCATAGGATTGAAAAAATTTGGAAATTTGAGAGAGTTTATGGGTGAAATTAGGCTTACAGATCTATGCGCCGCACCACAAACCCAATGCGTTGCGCCTACTCTATGCGTTGTGCCCATTCAAAATTTACACTTCAGAGCACTGCCCAATGCGTCGCGCCCTTTCAATGCGCTATGCTCCAAACCCAATGCATCGCACTTTTTGCAGGAGACTTTTGGAGGCCTTACTGGTGTCCAAATTAGCATAGGATAGCTCGTTGGAAATCTTATTGAGTCTACTTTCCAACCCAACTAGAATTTTTCAATTTTTAGTTCATTTGACCTGTAAAAAATCAAATCTCCCAAGACTGGTCAAAATGTGCAAAATGAGGTTGCTGAAAGGCAGAGTGTTGTTGCAGTCAACTTTTGAAGGTCTTTCGCAACTCCAAATTGAGCTCATGATAGCTCATTGGAAATATCTTTGTGTCTAGTTATCATTTGTCTCATCAAGCAAGTCATTTGGCCAACCCATCTAGGAGAAAACTTGATTTTCCCAAGGTCACTTCAGAGGTGCATCAATTCTCCCGAGGCAACTGTATTTTTGACATTTCTCTAAAACCATGACACATGTATAAAAAGTGAAGGATTTTTTTCTTCCTTCCCCTATTATGGACAAAAACCTCTCTCGGTTTTCCCAAACATGCTCAGAAACATCATTGGAGTGAAACCTATCCCGATGTGTGGAACAGGGGATTTATCGAAATGAAGTGAAATGAAGGGGATAAGGCGCTTCTAAATTCTTAAGAAAATTTTTGGAAGTAGGGAGGGATGTTAGGAAGTAGGGGAAAGTGGAATTTCAAAGATTGAGTGAGGGGAAGGGGTCCAAAAGGGAAAAACACAGTTCTAGCCTAGAAAATTGTCAAGTTGTAGCAAGTAACTAGGGTTTGTGAGAAAATGAGGAATTTGGGGGATTTCAGTGATGGGAAGTGTTTAATAAGGTACATTAAGGATAGGGGAAGGTGTATGAACATCAGGATACAAGTTTTTCTAATGATTTGATCATCCAAGAGAAATTACCCTCAAAACCCTAGGAGAGGGAAATGAACCTTACCTAGGCACAACTGAAGCATGAACAAGGTGTAAAATGACCCAGTGGAACTTGACATGATGATGAAAACTCTCTGAATGATGGTACACTTAGCTGAATGGTGACATGGACCGACATTTGGACAACTTTGAAAGAAGTAAAAGCAAACCCTAGACCTAATACCTAGCGACCAAATTTTGTTTGAAGACTCACTGAAATGACAAAATTTGACCTTGACACCTTAAAATCACTTTGTAAGAGCATGTTTGATCACTGGAGGAAGGCTGCAAAGACTGACACTAATAGTTACCATTGACAGTGCGAGGACACCATTGCTTGCATATTGGCATCGTCTTCGGTTATATCACAAACCTGCTTCAAGGGATTCATTTGTCAACATTGTCACAAATTCGGATCTTCAGATTATAGGAACAGGGGAAAGCCACACTGTGCTGCCAAAATTCTAATTTTTCAATAAGTGTAACAGTTGAAAACCAATTGCTATTGGCTGTTATTACACCTTCAAACTTACAAAAAAAAAAGACATAATAAAATAATCTGGCTATGAAAACCGTTCTTTGGGCGCAGACAGACAATTTTTGTTGCAGTTGAACACCACTTTGAGGCGGTTGTTCAACACTTTGTAACAACATTTTCTATTTCTAGCATACTCTACAATAATGTTGTTACCGACCTTTTTCTTTGTTTTTATCTTTTGTGAAAATTAATAATACATAACAGTCATATTGGTTGTTACATCTATAACAGTTGTATTGGTTGTTACATCTGTAACAACCGACGACTTCTAGAGATAATCCGAGTAAATTATTTATTACAATAGACAGCATGCATCATCGTGGTGCGAAAAAATAGTTGCCTTGACCACTAGAGTTAAGTTCGCGCGCCTCACCACCAATGTCTTCTCCTCACGTGACCCAAGTACGTCATACAAAGGTACTATCATTATCTGCTTTTATTCAATAATTATGGCAATTTAACATGATATCCCTTTTGACTATCGAGGTCGGTTGTCACATTTAAGCTGGGGGGGAGCAAATTATATTGCGACATGACCTTTGCATCACCTTTGAATATTTAAAAACCGTAATTAAAGCATGGTGATCTGGTAATCATTGTCACTTAATGATCGATCATACAAAAAAAAAGGAATTGTACCTCTGACTAGACCTCCCATAACCTAACATTAATAAGGTAACATTACTGTGCAGTATGAACCATGATTGAAAATATTAATTTGAAATACCCCTGTTGGAGCATTGCATCTCCATTCAGAGTGCTCAGAGAAGTGGAAAAGAACAGTTGTAGTTTGAAACAGCTGAGTAGTGTGCCGACTACTTTGGACCTTCTAAAGGAGGGAAAAAGGAAGAAGAAAAGCATTGAATTTGTGTAGGGATGGGTGGAGAAGCAATTCGGCATGAACCAGGGTCAACAGAGGCTTTGGAGAATTGCCTCGAAGCATGTCAAATTTTTAAGGGCGTAGGCTGGTTTGAGTTCTTCTAGAGGCTAGAGGGATCATACGGGGGAGTTGCCATGGAATTCGCAAATAATTTAGAGAGAAATCAGACGAAGGTTAGGGGACTAAAGTTGGAGGTTACAGAAGAGGTGATTTCCCGAGTGACAGCATAACCACTTTCCGTTGCTAAACCACCTTCAACATTGACAGCTGATAAATCTTCCCTACTTTTTGATGGCAAACATCAAGCATATGATCATCGCCCTAAAAACAGTTGCGCATCCAAAAACATGCGTTACCAACCATGACCTCATCAAGCTTATTGGGTTGGACACCCTAAGTCGCCAGGGCAGGAGTTGGGAGGAATTCATGAGAAAGAAGGCTGGAACTACCCACAGGAAACAAACTAGGATGTTTGAGGAAGCTCCGGTGACAACTAATCAGTAGCCCTAGCCTTCGAAAGTAAGGGTTGGCAAGAGGCCAATTGACAAGCCAAAGCAAAGAATAAGAGTTAGTGGGCACCCAGATTCCCCATTCATGTCTAAGAAGAATGAGGAGGCATTAGAGTAGAAGAACGACGAGTAGGCTCAGGAGGAGGAACCTTCCTCACCTAGTAAGAGTGAAACTCAATCCTTGCTATTAAAAATTGAAAATTTAGAAAAAGAGAATAGAGAGCTAAGGAAACAACTAGCATAAGAGAAGGTAGAGGGAAGAGCCTCAGGGTTAGACACTTTGGCTAAGGCCATAGATAGGGCTAGGAAGGGAGATGTCCCAGGTGTTATTTGTAAGGCCTGTGCTGAGAAGCTAGTGACGGCGGGGTATAGAGTCTATGCAGCGGACACCATCTTGAGGGAAACACAAACCGAATCCTAGGAAGCTGACACACAAAAACTCATTGAAGACATTATTGTTAAATAAGAACCAGCAGCTAAGACAGCTCAGTCCACAGAAAGTAATTTGGTAGCGGATACACAAGAGCCCTTGGTTAACATTGTTGTTACACAAGAACCAGCAATGGAAATAGAAGTCAGCCAAGGAAAGGAAGAAGAAGCTGATATCCAAGAACCTGTGGATGACACTACTGCTACGCAAGAACTAGCAGTGGCGACAAAAGCCTACCAAGGAAAAAATGATACATAAAAACCTATGGATGACACTATTGTTACACAAGAACCTGGAGTGGAAATGGAAGCTGATCAGGAAGAGAAAGAGACTGTTACACAAAAATCCATTGATGACGCTTCTGCTACACAAGAACCAACAGCCGAAATGGAGAAGTTTCACCCTCAGGAGGTTGTACACCCTCGATTGCTAATGCATGTGGGAGAACACCGGGTCCTGACGAAGGATGGTGTTCTGAAAATATATTTTTGTTACTAGAGCTACAGAAATGGAAGCAGGAGGCACTCTCTCTACAAGAGGGGGTGATCTCACTCAAGGCACACAAAAGGATGATGGATTCCCTCAGGGAAAAATGGTTAAAGGAAGAATGGGAGAGAGAATGGGAAGCACGGAGGCATAAGGAAGCCATGAAGAAAGTGGAATTTCTAGATCCTATGGTACAAAACCCTGATTTTGGCTATGTTCATAGTTACCTATTTAATTCCTGCGCCTATGCAGGGAAGACCATTATTATCTTTGCAGAAGTACGCATTGTCTTCCACTATGACCTGCAAACATGATTTCAAGTACGTAAAAAATAAAAAGTAAAGTCTAGAAGCATTGTTGGTAGCATTTATCCCAACCAACAAGCTTCGAATGATTGCCTATTTAGTGTTGATACCTCCCATCATGGAGTAACCCCCTTCTTTTGTGGTACCTCTATCCCACTGATAGTGGATTTCATCCCTTGGAGAATGGATCCATATCTTCTCATCCTTGGCCTATAAACCCATTACAAGTATGAGGTTTGAGAGAGGACTATTGGAAGTAGGTTTATGCCATTGAGATTAGGTTGGAAGGCTTATCTAGCAAGGGAGAGGGTTGGAGATTGCATAAAGGGATTGCTACATCAAGGCTACATGGTTGTAAGCCTTTTCTCCAGTTTTATGAATATAAGCGATTTTTCTTTCTCGGTTACATATCTATTGTTTTGATTGGTAGGATTCCTTGATCACCTACGTGAGTTTTGGTTGCATAATTGATAACTTTGCATGTATAATTGGTTAATTAGTTCATTCTCTCTTTGATTATAGGTTGTATGCTTTGATCTCTTGTTTGTCACTGTCTTTGTAGATCTCTTTCGGAACATTATAGAGAAGTTGTAGGGAGTGATGAGAGGACATTTGGAGAATCAAAGAACGAGTGATCAAAAGATTTGAGGGACTTCATCAATCAATTCGCAAAACTGGTAAGAGGCTTCTTTTATTCTATTGCTTTCAAACGATCAGAACTTAGAGAAAGGTAGCAGTTATTGTGTGTTTGTTAGTAGGGTTCTTAGAATTCTAGGGAGATCACTCTTGTCCACAAGAGGGATTTGTCCTCATAACAGATGTTCAGTAGAGGGAAGGTATATCTTAAGCATGCTGTTACTAGACAAGTAAAACAAATTGTTGTTTGAGTTTAAAATATCTACAAGCTAGAGGTTGATTTCGCCATGAATGCAGCTATACCTCCACGAGTGAGGTGGGGAGATGTAGAGCCTTAGTCCCGAAGTCGAAAATATTTGGGAAAGCTCCATAGGAGAGAAACAATGATTGTAGTATACTCGTCTCATGGATCATTACCCTTGCTACAGGGGCCCACAATACCTAGTAGTAGAAGGATCAGTGTTAGTTGATGCTGTCGACCTTGAGAGACAATATTAGGCTAGTAACAGTGGGAGACTCAGGAGACAGTTGCAGCTCAAAGACACAGTTGATTTAGTATTTTGAATTCTTCTCAGTTGTAGTTGTTATGGTAGCAACAACACCAATGAGAGGGGTGTTAGTGTGTTATAGTACATTCCTCCATATGAACAGGATTGGGGTTGTGTAAAACATTTTTCTTGCTAAGAGGGAGTGTTGAAATTGTAGAAAGAAAAGGCTTCATTTGACTTGTGCCTTAGTCAAATAGAAAAATTTGAATTTCCACATCAGCGCGATGACTTGAGTTGCAATTAGCAAGAGTGGCATGGCCTTGTCACTTAGTTAAATTAATCAATTTGAGTTTGTGGCTAGAAGCAAAGTTGTGCATGGGTTGATTGCTAAGATATAACAATCTAGTGGAGTTATTGGTAGTTAACTAAATTATTTGAGCTCTAGTCATGAATAGAGTCAGTAGGAGTTCAGTTGGGTTGTTGTAATTATTGTTAACTCACTAATCTCTTAGTTAACTAGTCAATTTACTAAAAATAGCCTTAGTCATGCATGCAATTCAAATTGCCTAGTGGAGTGGATGGAAAAGGCATAATTTTATTTATTGTTGTATACTAGAGAGTGTACTAGGTTTGCATAAAGCAGATGAGTCTCTTCTCTTGGGAATTGTGCAAGCAAATACGGGCTTCTCCTATTATATAGGATCTCATTTCCCGTGGAATTACACAAGGAAATTGGAGGAGCGAAAGGCCAAGAATTAGATAAGTATTTTGTATAGCAATCTCAGGAGGAGGAGATCAGTATTACAGTGCAGGTTGAGCTTCAAGATTGAATTTTTCATTGTAATAGATCATTTTTTCTCATATGATATAATACAAACAGATGGGTTCTTCCAAGTTGCGTTCCCCAGAAAAAAAAACGATTATGTTCATTGTGTTTGAATAATTGCATGTGTTTCTATTGTATGTTTCCCTTCCGCAGATTGAGTAGAAGAAATTTGTGTCTATTTCTTTCCATTTGAATCATTATAAACTGCAAATTTTGAGCCATTTCTACAATAAGCCCAGGCATGATCAACATAAAATAGAGAAATCGGTCAAGGTGGGAGACAAAGTATGGCTACATTTGAACAAGGAGAGGATACATGGTATTGGTAAGAAAATCAATGCTTTATGGTATGGTCCCTTCAAGGTATTGGAAAAGGTGGGTGATAATTCATATTGACTTAGTCTATTACCATACATGCGCATTTAATCAATTATGAATGTAGATAATCTAAACTCTATGAGCATTCCATTTTAGATTAGGAAGACGAACATGTCCAACCTTATGTGGAGGATTTGGCACTAGATGTTCAAGCAGAATTGACGGAAGATAGATATTTTCAAGAAGAGGTCCAAAACTAGAAAACAATGGTCACATGACCTTTGGAAAATTAGGTTGAATGGACAACTTCTGCTAAATGGTACACTTGAGAGAAGGTGGAGGAAAAATTTCCTCGCCTCATTTAGTAGAAGCTTTTGGGGACCAAAAGCCTAAAAAAATGGGGATTTGCGATCTGGATTGGATCATTATATTGTTTTTCATCCATATTTATGTTTTCAAAGTGGAAAATGTGGAGGAATCAACTCATAGGACCATTTTTACCAGCGAAACCTAGTTTCGAAAATTGGGGTCTGAAACCTTTTAAGAGGATTTTGAGGCATGAAATGACATTTTTGGGGGCATAAATTAGCTACTTTAACATGCACCATTTTTTCATATTCTATACACAAATACCTTTTGAACAACACAAGAATCACGTCAATAAGAGGTTGTATGCAAAAATTATGCCGCTAAGAAGTTGACCTTCCTGTTTTCACCACCATAATTCGAGAGGATGCCATGTCAGCCCCCATTATTCATGGAAAAGGGGCTAGCCACGTGATTATGATTAATGAGACTCTATAAGAGTCCATATTGTAACTTTGGATAAGAGTTGATGTAGTAAAACCTAACCACTAGTAGGTTATCGGTTTGTGTTATAATTGGGCTAATAGGAGGAAAAGGGGTTCCATTATTTTGAGTGAATTTGATCCATAGATGACCAAAAATAACCTAGAAGGATAAGAGATAGATCACATAAGGAGGAATTCTACACTGTAGTAGTGGACAAACCACATGCCATACTTCTTTGTACTCACAACCATTTTCTATTCAGAGAAAGAGGGTAGAGCGACCTCACCTTTCAGTTGGGTTTTCTCCCGAATGGTTTTCCTAGGTCATATCTTGTGTAAATAGTGGTTTTTGAATTTTTATTTCGTTGTTCTCTATTTTCTGCATAATTTTAATTTGTATGCATATGCAATTAACCATAATCTAAAAATTCATAAATCTAAAGAGAAATAAAACCCTAATAATGTAGATCTCTAAGTTTTATCAAATCCGTTGTGACGAATTGTCCAGTGGAATATCCTTGAAAGTTTATGGATCAAGGGAACTAGATCTAGTTCTACTACATCAATAAAATCAAAACAAATAACAAATATGATTTTGCATTTTTTGGTTACCTTATTTATGCATCCTTATTTACCCATCCGCAATTGCTTTGGGCTTAGATGATCATGAACTTCCAATCCCAATTTATTGACCAACTTTGTTGCAATGATATTTTCCTATGATCCTGGGTTAAACAGGGCATTAATATTTATCTTCTTGACATATATATTTATATGGAGGAGGTTGGTCTTTTAATTTTCTTCCTATTGTCATAGGATACCTATATTCAGCACCTTATGCATTGATGTAAAAATAATATTCTCATCCACATATAATTTTCTTTCTCCCTGATAACTCGAATTTATGGCCATAGGATTTTTCTTCTTAGTAAGCTTCTTTTTTTTCTTTAAGTTGAGCTCTTGATGTAACTTCCAACGCTTCCCCTCTATATGACCATCAATGTTTTAGTGGTTGTTAAAATCATTGCATTAGTGTGTTGTGGTTGCTTTCATTTTGTTCTCCCCCCCTTTCCACTTCTTCTTCCACTCCTTAAAAGATTCTTGATGTTCTTTCTACTTTGACCCACTTGATTGCTCTTTCCTTTGGCCTGTGTTCTCAAGGTACTATGCCAATACATAAGCCTCATCTACCGATCAAGGCTTGAAAAACATCACTTGCTTGTACAGATGGTTGTGTAAACCCCCTAGATACTTAAGGAGTATGTATGGGATCTTTGCGAAGATGCCCAACATTATAGCCATATTTTTAAATTTTGTGGTGCAATCCTATACACTTTGTCCCTGTCTCTACCCAAAGTAATGCCATTGGATCCATTAGTCCTCTACAAATGTAATAGGGTAATATTATGGTTTTATGAGGGTTTTGAAATCCTCCCACTTAGTCACTCGAGGATCTCCCTCCAACCTCAATATCTCCTTATGGATTTCCCAAAATGATAAGGCATGACCCTCTAATTTCAATTAATCAAATGAAATCTTCTACTCTTCTTCTATATGATGAACAGAAAAATAAACTTTTAATTATTGCAACCAATGGTTTAACTTCAGATTGTTAATCTCACCTTGATATGGCCCAATGTCAATGTTCACTTCCATTTTGAAAAGGTTCTTTGAATGGTTTAAGAAACTCAAATTGGGTTGATACTTTTCATGTTCTTTATTAGACTCCCTCTCTAGTTCTTCTTGACTTTTCGATTTCCCCTCTAATCCAACCTTCTCATTAGATACTCGATGAGGAGGCTCACATTATGATTCATATCTACCACTTGTGCTTCCAATTGTGTAAACCTTCCTTTGAGATATGTTGAGGGTTATTGATGCATTCGTCGACAAGGGATGGCATTTTTTGAATTTTGGTTCAACGTATCTCAATTCCTTATAACTCCCCACAATATACCTCAAGCGACCAACTCTTATGCTAGTATGATCCATAAATTGCCATGGATATTACACTAGACAAATTGTGGAAATATATCCATTGAAATTATACCTAAAATCCAAAATATAACAAATCATGTGTATCATGTGTATTTGCTCTTTCCTTATCCACTCTTTGTTACTCTACTCACCTATGGAACAAAATGCACTTGAATAGAATGTAACCCCTTTTCCTCCTAGTGTCTCGATTCCAACATAGCCTAATAACCTACAAGTGGTTAAGTTTCACTCCATTAGCTCTTAACTAGAGTTACAATATGGACCCTTATGTAGTATTCTTCATCATGATCATGTGAATAACCCCTTTTCCATGAATAATGGGGGCTCATATGGCGTTTTCTCAAATCATGGTGGTCAAAAGAGGATGGTCAATTTCTAAGTGGCATATAGCACATAAAGAGGATTGTGCATTATAATAGCTGATAGGCCACATGCCATACTTGTTTGTAATCACAACCATTTTCTATTCAGAGAAAGAGTGCAGAGGAACCTCACCTTCCAGCTGGGTTTTCTCCCGAAAGGGTTTCCCAGGTCACATCTTGTGTCAAATAGTGTTTTGTGAATTTTTATTTTGTTTTTTCGCTATTTTATGCATAATTTTTATTTGTATGCATATGCAATTAACCATAATCTACAAAACTAGAAATCTAAAGAGAAATAAAACTATAATAGTGTAGATCTCAAAAATTTTAAATATAGTTTATCAAATCTGTTGTGACGAATTGTCCAGTGGAATATCCATGAAAGTTTACGGATCAAGGGAACTACATCTAGTTCTACTTCGTCAATAAAATCAACACAAATAACAAATGTGATTTTTCATTTTTTGGTTACCTTATTTATGCATCCTTATTTACCCATCCCAATTACTATGGGCTTAGATGGTCATAAGCTTCTAATCACAATTTATTGACCAACTTTGTTGCAGTGATAATTTCCTATGATCCTAGGTTAAACAAAGCATCAACCTTTATCTTATTGACCTATATCTTATATGGAGGAGGTTGGTATTTTCATTTTCTTCTTATTCTTATAGGCTACCATTATGAATTAATGTACAAACAATCTTCTCATCCACGTCTAATTTTATTTCTCCTTGATTACTCGAATTTGTGGCCATATGATTTTTCTTCTTAGTAACTTTATTTTTGTTCTTTGAGTTGAGCTCTAGATGAAAATCCCAACACTTCTCCTCCATATGACCATCAATGTTTCAGTGGTTGCTAAGATATTTGCACTAGTGTGTTATGGTTGTTTTCATTTTGTCCTCCTCCCTTTCCACTTCTTCTTCTACTCATTAAAAGCTTCTTGATGATTTTTCTACTTTGACCCACTTGATTTCTCTTTCCTTTCGCCTATGTTCTCAAGGTACTATGCCTATACATAACCTGCATCTACCAATCAGGCTTGAAAATCATCAGTTGCTTTTGTAAATGGTTGTGTAAACCCCCCAGATACTTAAGGAGTATGTATGGGTTCTTTGGGGAGATACCCAGCATTAGGGCCATATTTTAAAAAAAAAATCATGTACTCCTATACACTTTTCCCCCGTCTCTACCTAAAGTAATGCCATTGGACCTACTAGTCCTATGCATACGTAATAGGGTAAAATTGTGATTTTATGAGGATTTTGAAATCCTCCCACTTAGTCACTAGAGGATCTCCCTCTAACCTCAAGGTCTCCTTGTGGCTTTCCCACCAGGATAAGGCATGGCCCTCTAATTTCAACTAAGCAAATGAAATATTCTACTCTCCCTTTATATGATGAACACTAAAATAAACTTCTAATTATTTCAACCAATGATCTAACTTCAAACTGTTAATCTAACCTTGATATGGCTTGATGTCAACCTTCACTTCCATTTTGAAAAGGTTCTTTGAATGGTTTATGACTCTCAAATTGGGTTGATACTTTTCATGTTATTTATTAGACTCCATCTCTAGTTCTTCTTGATTTGTTGATTTCCCCTCTGATCCAACCTCTGCATTAGAACCTCCATCTTCTTTGAAAAACTCTAGCTTATTAGTGAGGGCAGTCATGAGGAGGCTCAAATTATGGTTTATATCTACCACTTGTGCTTCCAGCTGCGTAAACCTCTTCTTTGTGGGATCTTGAGGTTTATTAATGGATTGGTCAACCATGGATGGGGTTTTCTAACTTTCGATTCAACATATCTCAATTCCTTATAACTCCCCACAATATACCTAAAGCGACCAACTCTTATGCCAGTATGATCCATAAATTGCCACAGATATTACACTAGACAAATATTCACAATATATCCATTGAAATTATACTTAAATTCCAAAATCTAACAAATCATGACTATTTTCTCTCTCCCTATCCACTCTCAGTTATTGTGCTCATATATGGAACAAAATGCACTCGAATAGAATGGAACCCCTTTTCCTCCTAGTGTCTTGGTTCCGACATAGCCCGATAACCTACATGTGGTTAAGTTTGACTCCTTTAGCTATTAACCAGAGTCACAATATGGACTCTTCTATAGTCTTCTTCATCATGATCATGTGCCTAACCCTTTTTTCCATTAATAATGGGGGTTGACGTGGCATTTTCTCAAATCATGGTGGTCAAAATAGGATGGTCAATTTGGCATTTTTTATATAACTTATCTTCTAGGAAATTTTATACTATGTGAATTTTAGAGATATAAGGAGACATATATGTTGATTTTAGGTAGCATCGGATGTGCTCTAGCTCTGAAATTTTGTGGAGGGGCTAGG
Source organism: Pinus taeda (assembly GCA_000404065.3). NCBI lineage: Eukaryota > Viridiplantae > Streptophyta > Pinopsida > Pinales > Pinaceae > Pinus > Pinus taeda. The sequence goes on from APFE031183408.1 coordinate 20,705, forward strand.
AAACATGAGATCTCCAGAAATTGTTTGGAGAAATTCCATCCGGATGAGGAGTTATTAAAATAATTATTATTTTTAATGGGTCCCTAAGTCTAAACATAGGAAAATAAAAATATTAATGTGTATTAATAAAATATATGTGAGAAAGTTATAAGAGATGAGGATCAATCCAGTTCTAATCTTAGACGTTGATTAGGGACTTAATCTCGACTATTGATTTGTCAACATGAAAAGTATAAGAGGAGGCTTGAAAGTCAGTTGGAGACACACCGAAGATATCAAAGAGTTCGATTTTCTGGGGCGAGGTTTGCTGAGGAAATCGAGCTAGTGGTCTAAGTTGCAGTGAGGGGCAGTTCGGCAAGGGATTTTCATCTGAGATCGAAGAATACATAGCAAATAGGTAGCAGCACTGTGAGACATAACGCAGGCCTAGAAGGGCTGACGCAGAAACCGTAGAAGTTGACGCAGAAGCCGTAGAGGCTGACGCAAGCCCTCAGAGTCAGCACTGGGGAAATTTTGTGGGGTAGAGAAGGAGAAGATCAACAGAATAAAATTTATGAGCAAAGGAAGCTCACTGTTGGGGTAAAGTTGTTCCAACGCAGTGCTTGGAGCAACCATTGTTGTCTAGCGCAGGGAATAAACGGGTCATTGTGGGGTTTGATCATCTAGTTGCTGAATTTTCCAGAATTTTTGTCTCTGGATAGAGGTACTAATACCAAGGATATTCTCTGTTGGGTGAGCCATTTCTGGAACCCTTATTGTATTCACGAATCTGCTTAATAATATAAACCCTCTATATGTTGTATCGTTTTCCTGAATTGGGTTTTTCCGGGGGTGATTGTTTAAAAATAACAGTGTCCCTTGTGTTATTGTCTCAGTTTATTTTAGTTTATGATATGTATATTTGTGTAAGCTACAATAGTGTTAACATCAAGGTTTATGTAACTAAATAACTTGTTAATGCAAAGAACAAGTAGGAGATGTTAAACCAATAATTGCAGTAGGGGTTTCTGATGTGTTAGATTCATAAATTTTCACATGGTATCAGAGCGATTGCAGATCATAGGCAACTAAAGGCACCAACTGATAAATCTGAGAATTTGCAGCAGAGAAGCAATTGTCTCTAGTGGTTGCGTTGTTCCAGAGTCGAAGGGGCAAAAGGAAGGTGACATAGTGCAGGGAAGGTGACGCAGAGTCTCACGCAGTGCCTGCGTCAGCACTTTGAGCCAGGTGAGGGAGATGCAGTAGCTGGGAGGAGCCCACGTAGTAGTTGCGTCATCCACCAGGGCTAGCACAAAGGCAAAGGGGGGCAGATCAGGCTCACGCAGAGTGACGCCATCTTTCTTAGCTAGGAAGGATTGACGCAGTTGGCCAAGAGGAGCTGATCCAGCCCACGCAATGATTGTGTTATGAAACTAGCCCACAAAAAGATAGAAAATATAGTTGAACGCCTTAGAATTCAGCCTCTTCGAGAGGGAAACCTCCTTTACATTACACAAAAGAAAAATTCTTGGATGATTCAAATGACAAAATCTCCTTTCCATATATAGGAGTCTAAGGGGTCACAATATAACCAAGCCGAAACAACAATAATAATATAAAGGCACAAAAATAACAATAGAGGGATTCTATGGGGCACAGTAATAACAATATGGGGACAATAGGGGCATAACAATATTAATAAGGGATATAACTACAATATTAATGGGGGCATCACTAGTATTATAGGGACCTAACATGCCCCTCACCTTAAAAAAAGTGTTGTCCTCAACACTTGAGTAGTTCTAGATGCTTCTGTATAAAATTCTCATCCTCCCATGTGGAATCTTCAGCGAATAAGTTCTTCCACTTGATGAGATACTCTGAAATGGATTGATTTCGTAGTTGTTGAGTTCTTGTTTCTATGACTGCTTCTGGTTCCAATATAATTTTTCCTTCCTCGTCAAGTTCTGGCAATATTGTTTGAACTGGGAGCTTGTCGCCTATAACCTTCTTTAAACATGAAACATGGAAAACTGGGTGCACTTGAGAAGCTGCAGGAAGCTCCAATTTGTATGCCATAGTACCAATCTTTTGCAACACCTTGTACGGACCATAACACTTTGGTGACAATTTGTTATCCTTCTTAGCTTGCTTGAGGGACATTTGTTTATATGGTTGTAGCCGTAGGAATACCCAATCACCTACATCAAAACTTCTTTCACTACAATGTTGATCTGCCTATTGTTTCATTCTATTCTGCGCCAACACGAGGTTATCCTTTAAGAGTTGGAGAACTTGTTGTTGATGCTTGATGTGGTGTTCCACTGCTTGAACCTTAGAATTTTCTCTTAAATATGACGTGATGGATGGTGGCTGATATCCATAAAGTGCCATAAATGGGGTCATTTTTGTTGCAGTTTGGAAGGAAGGGTTATACCACCATTCAGCCAGAGGCAACCATTTGACCCATTGTGTCTATTTATCAGATACAAAGCAACGAAGATATCCTTCCAAACATTTGTTTACTATCTTCGTTTACCCATCAAATTGAGGATGATAAGATGAGCTATGAGTTGACTGAGTACCAAGACAAGAAAATAATTTTGTCCAAAAATTTTCTGTAAAAATGGGATCTCTGTCACTTACAATAATCTTTGGGTTTCCATGTAGCTTTTGAATTGTTTCCATAAATGCCTTAGAAACTGTATTGACTTTAAATGGATGTGATAATGCACAAAAGTGTGCATACTTGGTAAGTCTATCAACTACCACCATGATGACACTCTTTCCCTCAGACTTGGGTAAACCTGT
>APFE031183413.1:0-16606 GCA_000404065.3 Pinus taeda
TGGACTTCAATTGTGGGCAAAAGATGGTCTAGAAGGCTCTTTGCGGAGTTTATAGGGCCAAATGAGCTCAATTTCAGATGGCTATATGGATTTCCAGTGAATTTGGTACCTCAGAGGCTTATGGAGGACCTGTGGGCAATAACACAGTGTTTTCTTCTTTAAATTCTGGGTGTTGGTGCTAAATTCACAGAGAAATTGACGGAAAACAGGGTCGGGAGTGAATTGATGGTAAATACTTGTATTCACGGTGAAATGGATGACTTGCAGGTGACCAGGTGGGTCGAGGGGCCGAGCTGGACACTGTGTTTGCTGGTTTGCAGATTTAGACAGTCGAAAATGGTGTTTTCGACGCAGTTTGCATGTATAGGTGCATGGAGGAAATAAACGGAGAATGGTAAAAAAGAAACATTACATTTACCCTTTTTACCCACAAATTTTGACTTTGGCGGGTTATGGGCACTTTTTTGGGATGACGTGAGCATGACATCATTTTGTCGTTTAGTGGGTACAGAGGCTAACATGGCATATGACGTGGCGGATGACGTGGTGGATGATGTCATCAGGTGACATAAGCATGATGTCAGCAGGGAAGGGGTGAGTGGTAAGTAGTAATATCACACTGCTTTTTGGGGAAAGTGGTTTCGGGGGAGGGGGCTCCGAACATACCGAGCGCTTGACACGCGTCCTCGGTACGGTGGAAATACCGCCCATCCCCCGGATGCTATTCTTCGGCAGGTTTGGGGCTTCCGAAATTGCTGACTACCGTCAAATCTAGGAGCCACGATCGGACAGCTGGCGGGTGATCGAGCTGGCGGCTCTTTAACAGTGGCGGACCCACGTTTATTTTCATGTTTTGTAAGGTTTTTCTATGTATCCACGGACTTAAGAAAAGTGGGTTTTTTCGGGAAAAATTGCGGGTTTTAGGCTATTTATTTAGCCAAAGGCTATATAAATCCTGATGGGTGTGTGGAGGGTTGCTATTGCGCCCTTGGTGGGCCAATAACTACCTAAAAAAAATGTTACATATGGCTATAGTCAGCCCAGGGTGGGGGTACTTATTGTTTTGGGGGTTTTTTATGTATTTATATAGTAAGAGGGGGGGGGGGGGGGGGGAAGCTATTCATAGGAGTCATATAGTAAAGTCAGTAGGTTAATATGATTGTGAGGGAGGGGTTTTCATGGCTTAGGTTAAGTTTTATAAAGTGAAAACTTATGCCAAGGGGAGAGGAATGAATGACCAATGGTGAAACATTAGGAAATTTTGGCAAGATAAAATCAAGACTTTTTACACAAGAAATGTGGCTTGTTTTGCCTAGGTAAAACATCTTCTCACTTGGTTTTGCCTTGAAATGAAGTAGGCTAAAGGGGCTAAGGGTAATGAGCAGATCTCTTTACCCTTTAGCGGGAGTGTTAGTAAATGTTTCTTTGGGAAGATGAGGAGGGGAGTTAGTCATGCTTCATTTGATCTGTAGCCACCTTGCCATGGTGCCCCATGATTTTATGAGATGGAAAGTCATTCTAAAGAGAAAATTTCTTACAAACCATGCCTTTGTACCTTCAAAATTGCCTACCCAACCTAGTATACCTAGCATTTTTTCTTCATTCTTATTGGGTTCACTTGAACTGGCAAACCTTGATTCTTTTCTTTTCTTTTGGATGCCCTCCTATATAAGTCTACCCTTATTTGTTCCAGGGCTCAGATTAAGTTGTTGAGACCCTTTGCTTCTCTGCCTAACTATTGGCCTGCCAAGTTTAAACTGTTTGTGCAGGCCTCCATTCTCTATTCTTTAGACAAGTGAAATTCAAACATGATCTAGCCAGGATTAAGCTGTCTGGTTAATCATCAATTATGGCACAAGTTAACCACCTATGCAGTGTGAAGATTGATAAACATATGGAACCTTTGCAGTATAAAAGGGATGAACATATTTGGCACTTCCCCAGTCAATTATGAAAAATGAAACCTATTGGTATAGGGAGATAACACGCACAACATAATATGCACACAATGTTTCATATCCATCATGTGCATCATATGATGTGTACATAGAACCACATACTTAACATGTACATAAAACCATATATACCCACCACTACATATGAAATATTCACACAACACTATCCATGCCACCCTATACATAACATTGCATGCACAACACCACATGTGCACAACATGAGAGATGTAGCATGTACAATATATGTAAAAAAGTAGTACCACACATCCAAAACCACAATGTCTCTACCAAGCAACCTTGCTTCTAGTGTCTTATCCACACCTATCCCAACATCCCACAGACCACACTGCTTTCATTTCACTGATGTAACCCTTGGTATATCATGTCCATAACATAGAGATAATATGTTCACATAATATCAACTCATAACCAAATTATATTGACCTCATATATTTTTCATCACTACTCTCCTACTTGATTCCTCATAACCTAGAAACCTCTTCATGTCATTCACCTTCATAAGCATTCATTCCTCCATAAGGATGATTCCTAACAACCCTATAAGACAACAACATACACACATACATATATACACATATAAATATTAGAATTAAACAATAATGATCTAGTCAGACAATGACATACATACATACATACATGTATACATACATAAACATCAGCATAACCATGATCACAACGCAAATTCCAGATATCATAAGGTCAAGGCTAAGTGAACCCCCTTTATTCATGCACAACATGCACAACATTGAGAACAATTGTTCCCAACATAGCCAAGGAATTTGACACCTCAAATCTATTTACTTTAACTTTCCTTATTAATTTCTCATGACTGTACTACCACTGTCTGTTGACACCAATGGACCCAACCAACTTAGTCGATTATCATACTCTTACCTTTAGTTTCCCTTACACATGCACCAACTTCATATGGGTCTCACATTAACTATTGGATTTCATTGATCTCTCCTCGAGTTCCACTAACTTCCTCCTTCCCTAACCAATTCCCAAGACTCTCAAAACATAAAAGGAAATACCAAGAAGAAAGCAAGAGAAAAACAATAACAATATGAAACTAAAAAGTAAGTGGTATGAACATACATAATCCACAAACAAAGTCGCAATCAAGTAGAACAAATCACCAAAATTCTAAAAGTACCATAGTGATAAGAGATTCCATGACTACATCCACTTGGTTCCCAGTGCTTCCAAGGGAGATCTCAAACTGATCCTTCTTCAATATTTCATGGCATCCTCTTTTCCATGCAGTCTCTTGAGTCATACTTCCATCAACAGATAATTGCCAGTGCATAAATAAACATAAAAATACATTGGTTATTGTACCTTGATGTGCTAAGCACTGAGTTCATTCTCATCAACCATGTGCACATACATAGTGTGTACAACACACACATACAACCATACATGACATACAACACCATGCAATAGGTGGACGTACACCTAACATACAACACATACACCAATGCCCAATGTATAATGAAATATAATACATTTTCCTACATATGATGTACAACGCAATGAATAAACTTGTCATGATATCAATACTACAAAATGCACATACATAGTACTACATGCCCGCAACACAACATGTACGACATGTGCGCAATACCACATGTACACGAGTACCATATATACAAAATGTACACAATACCACCTGTCCAGAACACCACCTGCATGACATATGCACGTCACATGTACACAACACCACCTACACAATTTGTACACAACGCCACATGTACACCACTCCAACTGTACACCGTGTACAAAATACCACATGTAAATAGTACCACATGCATGACATGTACATGACACCACATGTACATAGTGCCATATGCATGAGATGTACACAACACCACCAGTAGATGACACCATATGTACGACATGTACACACCACCACATGCATATAGCACCACTTATACAACCATGCACACAACAACATATGTACATAGCACCACATGTACAACATGCACACAACACGATATGTACATAGCACTGCATATACAACATGCACATAACATTATATGTACACAATACTACATATCCAACATGTGAACAACACAATATTAACATAAATATGCAATATTCACAAAACACTATCTATGCCACCCTGTACATAACATTACATAAAGAACATGTACACACACTATGTATGCACAACATGGCATTCGCACAATGTTATAGATGCAACATGTACACAATATACAACATATCCACAACAGTAGTACCACACATCCAAAACCATACTGTCTCTACCAACCAAACTTTCTTCAAGTGCCTTATCCACGCTTGTCCCAACATGCCACAGACCACACTACTTTAATCTCGATGATGTATCCCTCATTATAGCCTATCCATAACATAAACATAATATATTCACATAATATCAACTCATAACAACATGACATTCATCTCATATATATTTGTCCTAATTACTCTTCCACTCGATTCGTCATAACCCATGAACCTCTTCATGTCATTCACCTTCATAAGCAATCATTCCTCTAGAAGAATGTTTCCTAATGACCCTATCAAACAACAACATACATACATACATACATGTATACATATATAAGAACAAGCATAATCATGATCACAAAGAAATTGTCAGATAGCATAAGGTCAAGGTTAAGAGAAAACCCTTTATCAATGCACAACATGCACAAAATTGAGAACAACTGCTCCCAACATAGCCAAGGCATGTGATGCCTTAGATATATTTACTTTACCTTTCCTGATTAATTTCTCATGATTGTACTTCCACTGTCCATTTACACCAATGAACCCAACCAACTTAGCTGACTGCCATACTCTTACCTTTAGTTTCCCTTACACATGCACCAACTTCATCCAATACTTACATTACCTATTGGATTTAATTCATCTCTTCCCGATTTCCACTAAATTTTTCCTTCCCCAACAAATCCCAAGACTCTCAAAACATAAAATGGAATACCAAGAATCATGCAACAGAAAACCAATAACAATATGACACACAAACAAAGTGGTATGGCCATACAGAAGACATAAATAACCCACAATCAAGCACAAAAAATCACCAAAATACCAAAAGCACGGGACCGACAATAGAGATAATGAATCCATCCCCATGGTTCCTAGTGCTTCCAAGGGAAAGCTCAACCTGAGCCTTCTTCGAGATTTCATGGAAGCCTCTTTTCCATGAAATCCCTTACATCATATTGCCATCATCACATAAATGTCAGTGCTTAAATAAAAATAGCAATACATTGGTTACCTTACCTTGTTGTGCTAAGCACGTTGCTTGCAACTAAACACATCCACATCATCTCCCAAACGGGCTCCAATTTCATTAATAGGTCCACCTGTAACTAGAGACTAGTTAATATATCTGTCAAATACAATTTCATGAATCTAGCACATATCCACAAAATTTCAGACAAGATTAAGGTTAGGAAGACTTCCTATATGCAATGTAATCCTTCATTTGGAATTAGGGTTTCCAAACATATCCAAAGGAATTCTTGCCGAATTCATTTCTTTTACCTTTTCACATTGTTGCAATAGGGACTTAATATGTACTGTCACATCACCCAACTGTTAGTTATATAAACACATCAATTATTACCTTGTCATGCTAATATCAAGAATGTTTCCTAGAACTATTTACAAATGTAAACCACATGTTCCAAATATCAAGAGAGTCATATTTATCAATTTGAAATCAACCTTTCCCAATGCCTGCAATCATGTCATAATTCATAGTCAACTCATAGTCCTTAGACATAATGTTACAACTGTCACCTACTACACTCAAGTACATATCAACCTTCTCAACGCACATGTGTTAGTACAACCATCTTAAAACAAGATCACCTCTTCATGTAATCTTGCAAGCACATACTCATATCATGCAATTAATCAGATATCCAACTAGCTTGCAACATACCATGTTAAAATAATCAACTAGATGACATAATCAAACAATTAAGCACCAAATATGCGACATAAGAAAACTCATACCTTAATGTATCTCAGTGGAGGCTATCTTTTCTGCACAATTAATCGTGGGCACAACATAAATTTACAACACATCAACTCAAGCACAAATAAGATCATGATATCCATAATCGTAACTAAGTAACATGTTAACATCATAAGCTCATAAACATTTTTCATTCATGAATAAAAATCATGTATATATGATCAATCTAGATTAGTATGACATAATATCGCAACATATTGACTCATACCTAAATGTCATAACCTTAACCATTTTCATAGACTAATACAAATTAGTATGATACATATAACATCATGATCTTAACGTAATAACCCTAGCATACAACAACAACAAGTTATATATCATGCTCACCAACAATATATAGCCTAATCATAAACCTACTATCATACCAAAATAACAAGTTAACCTATAAAATACTCATATAACATAATCATAAAGTTGTCTAACATGAAACAACAATAGAAGTTCATATAACCACGTGTTACTATCATTCATGAATATGAATATACTAATCAACTAGAATCTATCATGTATTTAACCATAACATCAATATACATATACATAAACCTAATGTATATAGCCCTAATGCATATAACAGTCCATTAACTAACATACCTGCATTTGAAACATACAATACCTGTATGATGATCTCCTCTTACCCCGAAGTCCTTGTTTCAACTTCACTTTAATGATTTGCATCTTGGGATCTATCTCAGCCAACACATTAGCATTGAAACATATGAATATCCTTATGATGACCTAATTGCATACGACGACCTCATGCACAACAACCTTCAACATGAAAATGCACGCATATAGACACCGGCATGCATAATAATGCATGCATAACCATACACTCATGACGACATATTCCATAACAACACCATCAAACTTTACATGGTGAAATCACTACAACTATGACCCATAACACAAAAATGCAATAACCACGTGGTCCTACAACACAAGAGACACACATGCAACAAACATGGATGCATTACCAACACACCGCACATCAAGTCTGAGGGTGAACCACGCTTTAATACCACTTTGTAACACCCTCCTCCCACATCTACCCAGGTAACTTGCCAACAAGAGTAAACATGTGATGAGAGGCTAATATGATATGATTTAGTCTCCTAGGTGACCTTAAGGAAGTGGAACCAACGGAAACAGATCAAGCATACCTTCCATATCAGCAACAACACTCTTAGGAGCCATCCCAACCACTCAAGCATCATGCCCCCAGGTCCCACTGAGTTTTTAAGTTATTAAACCTCTAGACATTCCCATGCTATGGGTATGCCAACATCCAAAGTGATTTGGACACTCCCACAAGCCTACATGTCTACATTTAGGGACAATTTCTAGCAGATGTATGCCAAAGTTTGAGGGATTTAAGGCACTTTTTCAAGCCCATAATTCTAACTATTGTTGAGTACTTGTTGTAACTTCCAGAATCCATTAAACACATGATGAGAAGACTAATAAACCAAAAAATAACTGTAGGACTAGGCCCAACCATCCCCAAATGGGACTGTCATTCTATCAAACACTTGGCATCAATGAAATCTATAGGTCTAGGATACAAGATAGGTTATGAATGACTGAAAACTCCTATGAGACATGACAAGAAGGACCGCCACCTTCTCCCTTGAACTGTTATGACAACAATTAGGTCTTGCATCCATCTTTTTAACAATTACAACTAAATACATGAAATAACCATGATGTGAACCAGTTAATTAACCATGCTTATAACCAGCATAAAACCATGAAATAACAATGAGATAAAAATCATTAAGTCAACATATAAATAAATACAAAAGAAGGAGAACTTGGCTTTTATTAAACATAGGAAAATATGACCAAGTTGGGGAATTCCACATACTACCTAACCGTAGACATGGTTGAACCAAATCTTTCTTTCACCTAGTCACCCTCATGCCATATTCTAATCTTTAATGGTGGATGTCATAAACACATCAACCAAAACCATCCAAGGCTTTCAGATGCCAATAAACTCAACCCATCAAATAATGATTCTGATGCAGGAGCATCCAGCTCCCAATGATGAAGCAGATAGACCCCGAAACAGGTTCACAAGCAGGACACCAAAGTTGTCGGATCCTGCTGGAAATAATTTTTCTTTTATTGTTATTTTTATTTTTACAGGTCAGAGGTAGTTAGGAGATTTACTTTCCAGCTCTTTACACTTAAGTTTATTAATTGGTTTTATTGTCAAGAGAAGGTTAGTTTAGGTGAGTTAGGAAAATAACAATTGGTCGCTTTTATAAACCTTTTAATTATCTGAACAATTGCATTTTAGAAGTAAGAACAGAATACATAACTGTTTTTGTAATAGACAGACAAACTGAAAGCCTTAACTGTACAAGAGGCTATAAAAGCAAGACAATGATGTAAAAGAAGGGTCCTTTTGTTTTCAAGCGCAAGAAGAGTTGAAAAAACTGAATAATAAAACAAAGCAGAGCATTCAAGTACCTACAGAAACTGTCCATCTTCCATTCTGTTATTTTCTTTCTAAAGTATTGAATAATCTCCCACATACGAATATTATCATTTTATGCTACTGTAAATTAAATTGTAACAAAGTGTAATAAAGCGAAGTTCGAAAACTCCTGTCGACCAGCAGACAGAATTATAATTCAAAGAACGCGGCCACAGTCCAATATCAACATACAAGTTAATGACTAAGTACGAGAATCACATAACAGCGACCGAGCATCATAAGGAATCGAATGTACAGGTACATAAAGTAGAACTCTTTCTCATATTTCATTCAATACAGTTATAGCACAGTCCATGTAATAATACACAGTCAAACAAGGAATCGAACGGTAGTAGACCCTTAAGGGTTACATACAGTATTGTTTTCAAAACTATCACAGCACTCTATACACAGAAAGATCGCTATCGAAACCGGAGCCGAATACACCCAATACCCTAGACAGGGTGTGAAAGGGGAAAAACCCTCGTTAGGATTAGATACCAAATAAAAAAGCGATGAAACCCTCGTAAGGGTTGGACTGTAAAACAGAAGCAAGACCAAAGGAGCCGCAACGTAGATGAGAAACATCTCATACGAGTACACACAGGCAAACCCATTACCCGACTCGACCTAAGACTGACCAGAAACAACATATATGCAAAGGTTCCAGGCCTACCCAGGATTATTTTTGGATTGCCAAATATAGCTGAAGGTCGAACCATGCGTCCTCCAGGTCCCAGAGAGAGACCTGCAATCAAACCAATGACATATATTAGAGCTTGCTGAACACGGGGTATGAAACCCTCGATTTGAACCATAACCAACTTGAACGGACAAGCAAGCAAAGGGTAATGAGAGTTTACCTGAAAGCAGTGTGTAGAGAGACCACCAAACCGGAACCAGAGACGCCATAAGTAACTGAATGACCAAAGGAGCCAGCGGATTAGACTCTAGACGACAGAAAACCAGAGATTGAATCAGGGAAATGATAGCTTACCTGAATTAAAAGTCTTCCACACGTTGCCATCGATCTGCTCGGACAACGAAGCAGCAACAGTTTTCGAAACCACGAGTTGGGCATCCAAAGTATAAACAAGAACCAGAACAGAGGCACAAATTTCATACATAGAGAAAGAATAGACATCAGACCAGAACCAGGGCCACAGCTAACAATTGGAGACACACACAGGCACAGTGACAACATAAACAACCGAACAGAAATACCAAAGCATTCCCCGCCATAAACAGAACCAGAAGAAAGACAGCCCGTCACCATTGAACCACAATACAGAACCAGGAGTTTTCAACAAATCCATAGACCAGTGCATTTCGCAGAGCTCTAGAAACCCTCCAGGTGAAACAACAAATGACCGAAGTATCGCGAAGGCAGAGTTAGGGTTAGATTATTTACCAACACCAAGGCAAGGACAGAGCCATAACTACGAGCATTAAATTCCTCAGCTACCGAAGGCAGGCGCGAGAAAATATCAACGGTGCAGACAGACACGTAGACGTACAAGTGGAGAGTTAAAAGTGCTAAAGCCTGCCAGCGTGGGCTGGGTCCCATCAGAGTGGTATCAGAGCAGTTGAGTTGAAGAGATCTGAGAGAAATGGATATAGGCAGACGAGGACAAGGCAGAGGTGCCCGAAGGATGGCAGACGAGGCATTGAGGGAAGAACTTAGAGTTCTTACTGCTCGATTAGAAGCAGTAGAGGCAGGCAGAAGGAGAGATCCAGATTTAGGGGACGTGAGTGATGAAGAAGTGGGAGCATGAGCAGGAGGAGATGACGGTGACACACCAGAAGTAAGACTGTTGAAGTCTGTGTTATTGTCAAATAGTAAACCAAAACCAGAGTTACCGACTTATGATGGCAGTTTAGCGATTGATGTAGTTTTAGATTGGATTAGCGAGATGGACAAGTACTTTGAATGCGAAGAAATTAGTGAAGACCGTAGGGTCAAGTTTGCAGCAACGAAGTTGAAGGGACACGCCACACTGTGGTGGGACAGTGTCCAGAATGAGAGGAAAAGGTTGAACAAGCCTCCGATAAAGACCTGGGCAAGGATGGTAGCTAAATTGAAGGGCAGATTTCTGCCAAGAGATTACCAGATTGCGTTGCATAGACAAGCTCAGAACTTGAGACAAAGGGGTCTAACGGTAAAGGAATATACAGAGGAATTTTACCGAGTAAATTTACGAGCAGGATACACAGAGGACACAGCAGAGAGGACAGCCAGATATGTGAATGGGCTGAGGATGGAAATTTTAGATGAGATAAGTATTTTATCTCCCAACAATACAGAGGAGGCATATCAGAGTGCAGTTAAAGCGGAAGAAAAGCTTAACCGAAGACAGAATGCCCGGAGAGGACGTGGGTCTAACAGAGGAAGAGGCCAATCCTATGGTAGGGGCCGAACTGCCAGCAACAATGACGAAGCCAACAGTTCAAAGACTTCGGGAACAGCAGAGAAAGGAGATGGAATGAGAGGTGGCAGATCATTTCAGCGTGGTAGAGGAACTGGTCGCGGAAGGGGAACCAGATACCAGTGTTATAGATGCCACAAGTGGGCGCACCGCTCTTTTGAGTGCCCAGAGACAGATACTACTGGACAGAGAGGCGCCTATATGGCACAGCCAGAGGAAGCAGCAACACCTCCTCAAGAGGTAGAAAATGCCCCAGAAACAGGAGAAGCTCTAGTATTGCATAAGGTGTTGGTGAAACTAGTTGCTGAAAGCATTGAACAGACACAACGGAAGGCTCTGTTCAGAACAGTTTGTAAAGCACAAGGTAAGCGCTGCAAAATGATAATTGATAGCGGGAGTACTGACAATCTAGTGTCGGTCGAGATGGTTGAAAAGTTGGGGTTGAAATGTCTGAAACACCGCACTACATATCGAGTGTCGTGGTTACAGAAAGGACACCAGTTGCTGGTGGATGAACAGAGTGAAGTGGAATTCCAGATTGGGCGTTATAAGGACAGAATTGTTTTCGACATTATGCCAATGGACGTGTGCCACATTTTGTTGGGCAGACCTTGGCAATATGACAGGAAAGTGATACATGATGGGGTGTTGAATTGTTATAAGTTTGAAAAAGATGGGGTTAAACATACCCTTGTACCCATCAAAGAGGAGAAAGAGGCAGTTGAAGGAAATGAACCAAAGGCGTTACTTGTAAACGGAAAACAATTTTTGAAACAGGTTGAAAGTAGTGAGATGAATTTTGCTATAGTAAGGAGAGCTAGGACAGTTGTGTTGCACACAGAAATCACAGATTTGCCTGTAGAAATACAGCAGATGTTAGAGGAGTTTGCAGATATAGTAGTAGACGACTTGCCGGATAAGCTACCTCCCAAGAGGAGCATTAGCCACCATATTGATTTCATACCAGGAGCCAGCTTACTGAATAAGGCAGCTTATAGAATGAGCCCCAAAGATAACGATGAAATTAGAAAGCAGGTGCAGGCGCTATTGGATAAGGGGTTAATCAGAGAAAGTTTGAGCCCGTGTGCTGTACCGACCATTCTCGCCCCCAAAAAGGGAGGAGAGTGGCTGATGTGCACTGATTCCAGAGCCGTCAACAAAATCACCATACGGTACAGGTTTCCGTTACCGCGCATGGATGATATGATGGACTGTTTGAGCGTGGCGGCTTATTTTTCCAAGATAGATTTGAAAAGTGGATACCATCAAATACGGATACGTGAGGGAGACGAATGGAAGACAGCTTTTAAAACGAATGAAGGCTTATACGAATGGATGGTCATGCCGTTCAGTTTAAGCAATGCTCCCAGCACTTTTATGCGACTCATGAATGAGATGCTAAAGGAATACATAGGGAAGTTTGTAATTGTTTATTTGGATGACATACTGATTTTCAGTAAGACACGTGAAGAACACCTCCGGCATGTACAAAGAGTGCTTGAGAAGCTACAGCAGAATAAATTATTGATTAATCTGAAGAAGTGTACATTTTTGCAGAAGGAGCTGATTTATCTGGGGTTCGTGATAGCAGAGAATGAATTGAAAATGGATCCAGAGAAAGTGACAGCAATCGTGAATTGGCAGTCACCCAAGAATTTGTTCGAGGTAAGGAGTTTTCATGGACTAGCAAGTTTTTACAGAAAGTTTATTAGAGATTTTAGCATAATCTGTGCTCCTATGTTGGAGACCATCAAAAAGGCCAGCCAGCCTTTTCGATGGACAGAAGCGGCGGAAAAGAGCTTTCAGTTACTGAAGAAGAAAATAACGGAGAGACCAATCCTTAGGCTACCAGAATTTCAAAAACTATTTCAGGTACGTTGTGATGCAAGTGGGATAGCAATTGGGGCTGTGCTCAGCCAAGAGGATAGACCCGTGGCGTTTTTCAGTGAAAAACTGAATGAAAGTAGATAGAAGTACTCCTACGATAAGGAATTTTACGCAATAGTACAGGCACTGAGACATTGGAGGCATTACTTGCTGGGAAACGAGTTCGTACTGTTCTCAGATAATTCTGCATTACAGTATGTAATGCAGCAGCATAAACTTAATCATAAGCACGCTAAATGGGTGGAGTACCTACAAAGTTTTAATTTTGTGCTGAAACATATCAGCGGGCAAGCGAACAAGGTAGCTGACGTGTTGAGTAGAAAAGCTTTGTTATTGCAGGAAAGCACTGTGTAGGTTTTGGGATTCGAACATTTGCGGGATCTATATAAGACAGACCCAGATTTTAGAGAGGCTTACGAAGCGTGCCAAAATCCTTTAATAAGGGGAAACAGTCCTTGGGTGGACTATAATATACATGAGAAATTACTTTTCAAGGGAGGACAATTGTGTATCCCTAGTTGTTCAATGAGGGAGAATATCATTCGAGAAAAACACAGTGGGGGATTGGCTGGACATTTTGGGATTGACAAGACTTTGGAACAGCTTAGTCACTTTTACTTTTGGCCGAAAATGAGACAGGATGTACAACGTTTTGTGACTAAGTGCAAGGTGTGTCAATTGGCAAAAGGACATAGCCAGAACACAGGACTGTACACGCCATTACCTATTCTAGGCAGGCCTTGGGATTCTGTGAGTTTAGATTTTGTATTGGGATTGCCTAAGACACAGAAAGGATATGATTCGGTAATGGTGGTGGTAGACCGTTTCTCGAAAATGGCACATTTTGTACCTTGTCGGAAAACCAGTGATGCTACTTATGTGGCTCACTTGTTTTTTAACGAGATTGTCCGATTACATGGTTTACCCACAACCATCTTATCAGACAGGGATGTAAAGTTCACTGGACATTTCTGGCGAACCTTATGGAAGAAAATGAATACCCAACTAAGCTACAGTTCTGCTTACCATCCGCAGACCGATGGACAAACAGAAGTTGTGAACAGAAGTCTAGGAAATCTGTTACGCAGCTTAGTTGGAGAAAATTCTAGAATGTGGGACCGAGTGCTGGCACAAGAAGAGTTTGCTTACAACGATTCACCGAATCGTAGCACAGGTCTCAGTCCTTTTCAAATTCTTTATGGAATGCACCCACGAGGAGTGCATGAACTTCAAGATCTTGGTTTACAGGAACGACAGAGTGCGGATGGCGAAGATTTTGCGAATGCTATGCGAGATTTGCATGAACAAGTCAAGGCAAAGTTACAGGACAGCAGCTTGAAGTATAAGGCACACGCAGATCTGAGGAGGCAAGAAGTCCATTTTGAGGTAGGGGATGAAGTTCTGGTACACTTACACAAGGAGCGGTTTCCTAGAGGTACGTACAACAAATTAAAATTCAAGAAAATAGGACCTTGCAAAATCTTGCGGAAGTTTTCAGCGAATGCCTACGAAATCCAGCTACCACCTGGAATAGGCATATCCCCTATTTTCAATGTGGCAGATTTGTTTCCATATTCAGGCGAACTATTGGAAGAAAAGACGGATGAATCAGGACAATTCACGTGGCACACCCAGGAAGACAGAGACAGTTGGAAGAAACAGATGCCTTATGTCCAACCCCCTGAGATCGAAGGCATCCTCGAAACTCAGGTAGTTAGACGTACTCGGCGGAAGAATTATTTTCAGTACCTGGTCAAGTGGAAGAACCGTCCAATAGAGGACAGCTCATGGCTTGACGCCAGGCAGATTGAACGAACAGGGACAATAGTGGCAGAACTCATGAACAGGAGTCATGATCTTTTCTCACCCCGGGAGCTTGATGCAGGAGCATCCAGCTCCCAATGATGAAGCAGATAGACCCCGAAACAGGTTCACGAGCAGGACACCAAAGTTGTCGGATCCTGCTGGAAATAATTTTTCTTTTATTGTTATTTTTATTTTTACAGGTCAGAGGCAGTTAGGAGATTTACTTTCCAGCTCTTTACACTTAAGTTTATTAATTGGTTTTATTGTCAAGAGAAGGTTAGTTTAGGTGAGTTAGGAAAATAACAATTGGTTGCTTTTATAAACCTTTTAATTATCTGAATGGTTGCATTTTAGAAGTAAGAACAGAATACATAACTGTTTTTGTAATAGACAGACAAACTGAAAGCCTTAACTGTACAAGAGGCTATAAAAGCAAGACAATGATGTAAAAGAAGGGTCCTTTTGTTTTCAAGCGCAAGAAGAGTTGAAAAAACTGAATAATAAAACAAAGCAGAGCATTCAAGTACCTACAGAAACTGTCCATCTTCCATTCTGTTATTTTCTTTCTAAAGTATTGAATAATCTCCCACATACGAATATTATCATTTTATGCTACTGTAAATTAAATTGTAACAAAGTGTAATAAAGCGAAGTTCGAAAACTCCTGTCGACCAGCAGACAAAATTATAATTCAAAGAACGCGGCCACAGTCCAATATCAACATACAAGTTAACGACTAAGTACGAGAATCACATAACAGCGACAGAGCATCATAAGGAATCGAATGTACAGGTACATAAAGTAGAACTCTTTCTCATATTTCATTCAATACAATTATAGCACAGTCCATGTAATAATACACAGTCAAACAAGGAATCGAACGGTAGCAGACCCTTAAGGGTTACATACAGTATTGTTTTCAAAACTATCACAGCACTCTATACACAGAAAGATCGCTATCGAAACCGGAGCCGAATACACCAAATACCCTAGACAGGGTGTGAAAGGGGCAAAACCCTCGTTAGGGATAGATACCAAATAAACAAGCGATGAAACCCTCGTAAGGGTTGGATTGTAAAACAGAAGCAAGACCAAAGGAGCCGCAACGTAGATGAGAAACATCTCATACGAGTACACACAGGCAAACCCATTACCCGACTCGACCTAAGACTGACCAGAAACAACATATATGCAAAGGTTCCAGGCCTACCCAGGATTATTTTTGGATTGCCAAATATAGCTGAAGGTCGAACCGTGCGTCCTCCAGGTCCCAGAGAGAGACCTGCAATCAAACCAACGACATATATTAGAGCTTGCTGAACACAGGGTACGAAACCCTCGATTTGAACCATAACCAACTTGAACAGACAAGCAAGCAAAGGGTAATGAGAGTTTACCTGAAAGCCGTGCGCAGAGAGACCACCAAACCGGAATCAGAGACGCCATAAGTAACTGAACGACCAGAGGAGCAAGCGGATTAGACTCTAGATGACAGAAAACCAGAGATTGAATCAGGGAAATGATAGCTTACCTGAATTAAAAGTCTTCCACGTGTTGCCATCGATCTGCTCGGACAGCGAAGCAGCAATAGTTTTCGAAACCACGAGTTGGTCATCCAAAGTATAAAAAAGAACCAGAACAGAGGCACAAATTTCATACACAGAGAAAGAATAGACATCAGACCAGAACCAGGGCCACAACGAACAATTGGAGACACGCACAGGCACAGTGATAGCATAAACAACCGAACAGAAATACCAAAGCATTCCCTGCCATAAACAGAACCAGAAGAAAGACAGCCCGTCACCATTGAACCACAATACAGAACCCGGAGTTGTCAACAAATCCATAGACCAGTGCATTTCGCAGAGCTCCAGAAACCCTCCAGGTGAAACAACAAATGACCAAAGTATCGCGAAGGCGGAGTTAGGGTTAGATTATCTACCAACACCGAGGCAAGGACGGAGCCATAACTACGAGCATTAAA
>APFE031183422.1:0-52578 GCA_000404065.3 Pinus taeda
TTTTGGTGAGAAAGAAAGATGGCTCATGGAGAATGTGCATTGATTACCGAGCACTGAATAAGATAACAATAAAAAATCGTTATCCCCTTCCTCGCATAGATGATCTTTTAGATCAATTGAAATAAGTTGTTTATTTCTCCAAGCTAGACTTGCACAGTGGATACCATCAAGTCAGAGTTGCAGAACAAGATGCATGGAAGACTACTTTCAAAACAAAGCAGGGTTTGTATGAGTGGTTGGTTATGCCTTTTGGCTTAACTAATACTCCTACTACTTTCATGAGATTAATGAATGGTGTACTCAAACCTTTTCTTGATGATTTTGTTATTGTGTATCTGGATGACATTCTGATTTTTAGCAAAACGTGGGAAGAACACTTAAAGCATGTTAAGAAGACACTAGATGTTTTGAAAAGAGAAAAACTTCATGTTGAACTCTGAAAATGTGAATTTGGAAAAACATCTCTAAATTATTTGGGTCATATAGTAGGGGGTGGTGAATTGAAGATAGATCCCTCTAAGGTGGTAGTAATTGTAAATTGGCCTAAACCTAAATCTGCTACAGAAGTTAGAAGCTTCTTAGGAGTAGCACAATATTGGAGGAAGTTCATTTCTAACTTTCCCTTAATTGAAGCTCCCTTACATGCTTTAACAAGATTAAACAAGGTGTTTCAGTGGGGAGGCAAATAGCAGAAAGCCTTCGACACCTTGAAAGAAAAGATTAGGACAACACCTATACTAACATTTCCTGATCTTCAAAGACCATTTGAGATCCAAACAGATGCTATTGACTACGCCAAGGGAGTAGTGTTGACATAGCATGGTAAACCCATATGTTATCATTCTAAGACTTTTAATCCTACAGTAGTTAACTATCCTACATATGATAAAGAATTGTATGCATTAGTTTAGAGTGTGAAAAAGTGGGAACATTACTTAATGGGAAAAGAGAAAGTAATACATACTGATCATCAACCACTTCAATTTCTACATTCCCAAACTAAGTTGCAACAATCAAGGCACTATAGATGGATGGGTTTCCTACAACAGTTTCATTTAGTTATCAGATATAAAAAGGGCATACGCAATAAAGTTGCAAACATGTTTTCTAGACCCATTATAAATGCATCTACTATACTTAAGCATAATTTTGTGCTACATGACAACTAAATTGAACAATATGCTCAAGATATAGACTTTACGGATGTATATGTAACTTTAAGTCAAGGAAAACGAGTAGAAGAATTGGATTATCATATAAAGGACCGACTATTATACCATTGTGGGAAGTTATGCATTCCACAAACTGAGAGAGTAAAGATAATTAGAGAAGCATGCACTTCTTTGATATTAAGTCACTTTAGGGTAAGTAAAGTAGTTGCACAGCTGCAACGATTCTATTATTGGCCAAAAATGAACGAGATAGTTTCTAGATATGTAAGAGGGTGTGCTATATGTGCTAAAAGCATGCCCAGCAATAGAAAACTAGGCTTGTACACTCCATTACCAATTCCTTCTCACCCTTGGGAAAGTGTTTCCATGGATTTTGTTGGAGAACTGCCTAAATCTAGGAAAGTTCATGATTATCTATATGTTTTTGTGGATAAGTTCAACAAAATGTGTATTTTGTTACCTTGTAATAAACAGATTACAGCTGAACAAACTTCCAAACTATTTTTTGAACATGTATGGGTTCATTTTGGATTACCCACTTCCATTGTATATAATCGACACACCCGATTTGTGGGAAAGTTTTGGTCAAGTCTGTGGGAATTGATGGACACCAAACTGAAGAAAAACACAGCTTTTTATCCACAAACTGATGGCCAGACATAAGTAGTCAACAAGACAGTGATCCAGTTTCTCAGAGGATATTGCAGCAAACATCCTAAGCTTTTGGATGAACATTTGTGTTATGTGAAGCATGCTTACAATAGAGGAAAACATTCTTCTACATAGAGATCTCCTTTTGAGACCTGTTTTGGTCTCACACCAAGGTCTCCTTTGCATTTTTTCTTTGGTAAAGATACCACGGGTTATGGACACAATGATGAGGACATGGCAAGTAGGTTCATTGAACAAATCCAAGAGATACATTAGGCAGTACATGAACAGCTGGAAAAGATCCAAGCCAAATACAAGGCAAGGCATGACAAGCATCAGATGGAGCATAGTTTCCAAGTTGGTGACCCAGTTTGGCTGTATATCAGCAAGGATAGGATGCAAGGTGAAGGTAAAAAGCTAAAGCCTATCAGGTATGGACCCTTCAAGATACTTGAGAAGATTGGTGAAAATGCTTTTTACCTTGATCTACCAGCTTACATGCACATCTACTCAGCCGTAAAAGCAAATTGCTTGAGATTGTTTGAACCCTCTCTAATTGAGGATCTTGAAGAGCAGAGTCAATTACCTTCTATTGATGACCTACTACCTAAATATCTTAATGAATTACAGGAAGACACAGTTCTGGACAGGAAGGTGAGGATGACACACAAGGGAAATGTTGAGTACCTTAGATTAGGGCTCAAGCGTTCAAAGTCGAGTAGTGCAAAGTGGATAGAGATTAGACAAGTGAGACAATTGTACCCTCACTTAGTCGATGCTTGAAAACCAACTTTTGGTGTTCCAAAAGATTTTTCAATGGGAAGGTCGTGGTCCGAATTGGATCCATGAAGATTATAAAAGTGTCATGACTATACTAAGACAGGACAGACTTCGAATTTATGAACACAAAGGAAGACCTCTAGATAGTGGCAGATTGCAGCCAGTATGGAACAACGAAGACCTCAGTCAAAGTGCGCTGACCGAGGCCCATGGAGTCTGTGTAGGAGGAAAAACTGGCACTTGGGAAGCCTAGATCGGGAAACAGAAGCTAAGCACTAATCGCGCATCACTAGGAAAAACCCCTCGAGAAGGAAAGGCCCCAAGCGCTTGGTCGCATGGGAAGCCAGGAAACCGTGGGGAAAGCGCTAAGGCAAAAGGTGGTACCTATGCTCCAAAACTGACAGTATATTGGGGGCACCCTTGGGAGGTAAGTGGATTTGGCTAAAACTGAGCAATTCCATTCATCATAAGATGTGTGTCTGGCGGATGAGAGAGAAAATCACCTCTCATCACATGCTAACGATCAAGTAAGTCAACCGTGCAAAATGAGCGAATATCGTAGGATCTAGGGGCTCCAGATCTGACGTCAGAGATTGTGCCTGATGGAGGAACTAGATTTGACAGGGAATTAAGCCATAGCATAAAGAAGTTTGAAGTCTGATTTGACCGATGAGGTTGCAAATGAGTCATTCCATAGTGTAACTGAATTACCGAACTGTCGAGGAAGAGCTAACGCAGTTCATGAGAGGAAAAGTGTCCACTTACCTATGGATGATGGCGATGATGCAGAGGAAGGGAACTCCAAACTAACAGTAGCAAGCGAACCGAAGGGGCAAAAGAGGAATCAAACAATCATGAGATAGATTGGCTTTAAGCCATGAACAAATAGATAATAGAACACAAAGAAGAAGAGAGAAGAAGAGAACGAAGACAAAGAGAGCGAGAGCAAAGAAGAGACAGTGAAGCAAAAAGCAGAAAATAGAGAGTTGAGCTAACCTAAGGTAGCATCGAGCAGATAGAAAGCTTGAGAGGTTCAAGAAAACCAGAGAGGTCAAGTTCTGGCAAGGAAAAGAGTCTGCGTACTCTAGTGGCTTGGGGGATCCAAGAACCACCCTACCAAACATTATATATTTTAGGAGACTCAAATTGAGCTCGACATTGTAAATCTTTGCTTTAAAGACATAATAAAAGAAGGCCACCATTGAAAGTTAGACCGAAGACGTAGCCCTAGAGGATAGGGTGAAATCCTTATTAAATTTGTTGTGTTTTTTCATTTGCTTACTGTGTTTCTCTTGTTGTTTTCCATTCTTCTAGTGTCTGTGTATTTTGCAATCTGATCGATCTGTTGGATAAAATAACATAGACACAAACACCAGCACATGAGTCTGTAATACCTTCATTTATTAATTAATTAACTGAGGTCACTCACGAGTGATTATCATATCACATATGCTAAGGGTAATGATGACATAAGCATTGCGAGAAGAATGTATGAGACAAGTACTCCACTAAATATCAAAACAATCCAATCACACCAAAAAGGGAAGCAAAACTTATGAATACATCAAATTACAAAGCACATGCCTAGTGCAATACTAGGCATAATACTTTTTCAAATTGAGCCCATTTTTGGGCTCCGCGAGCGAGACTCCTTCCTAGTCCTGTAGTTCATATGCCCCTTTTGAGAGGAAGTTCTTGACGACATAGGGACCTAGCCACAAGGGTTGAAGTGTTCTTGCCCCGAAGAGATCATGTTTTTTATCATAGAGCAAAACAAGGTCTCCCTCTTGGTAAGAACGAAGCTTAACCTTTTTGTCATATTGGGATTTTATCAGTTCTTATGAGCCTCGAGTGCTAATTCGGCATCTTGATGGGTATCACCCAGCTGATTAAGGTATAGTAAGCATTTTCTTTGGTAGTAGTGTCGGGCAGGAGTTCAAAAGTTATTTATAGGGAAGGGATCTAACACTTGATGGGTTTTGCATTGTCATAAAGCTTGGTCTCATGCTCAAAGATAGACGGATATATGCCAGGAATTTCCTTATAAGACTAGGCGAATACATCACGGAATTCCTTAAATAGGCAGGTGAATCTTGCAATTTCCTCAGGATTGCAATTAGCTCCAATCTGGATGTTTTCTATGATTCCTGTCTTCACAGAAATATCGATGAGCAATGTCTTTGAAATATTTCCCATGTTTCCTTCTGCCTCCAAATTTTGGATGGTCGTAAAGGGTGAGAAAATGATTTCTAGTATGTTAGGGGATAGGATTTTAAGAGGCATCATGTCCGAATCAGATATTGAAACACAATGGTGCCAATCCTCCCAAGGTCGCTTTTCTAAACTCATGATTTCTCGAATAGCTTCGTCCGTAGGTAGGACTTGATTGATTAGATCGAAAGAAGAAGCGTTTATGGGGGGGGCTGTGGTACCATTGGCCGTAACCAATGTGACTGGAGATGTAGATGTAGATTGAATGGCTTGGTAGGCCAATTCAGCTAGTGACAACGACATTTTCTCTTTGTATGTGGCAAGGTCTGAAGGAGCCAGTAGGATCCATGGATCGGTCTGTTCATGAGGAATAGATGAAAGCATGTTGACCATCTGTGAAACCTTGGGTGGCTGAAGAGGAAAACAACCCATGAGGGAAGAAGCCTTCAATAGAATAGTACCGAGACTAACGTAAGAGTCAGGTACAACACCTAATAGGGGTACAGAGCCACTTGGTAATGGGGAATAATCAGGGGTGCAGAAAGACAGCTGATCTACTGTAACTACCTTTCCATTGAATGGAAATAGGATGATGTGAAAGACAGTAGATATGATGTCCATCACGGCATATGTCTAATTGTGACCTAGCAAGAGATTATAGTCGAGTTTTTTATCTATGATTTCTATGTCCACCTTTACCATTTTCCCATACAAAGTGATGAGGTAGCTAGCTAGGTGACCTTTTGGGATGAAAGTGTGGCCATCGAAAGCTTTAAGGGAGTTCGATGATGGGGATAGGGTTACAGAACCCAGGGCGAGCCAACATGAAGCCGACATGACGAAGGTAGAAGCACCTTCGTCAATGACAGTTCTGTGTATACTTTTGCCTTTTGAAAAAATTTGCACCTAAAATGCAAGATGGTGAGAAAGGGGAGGTTTACACTTTTCCATGTCAAAAATTGCAAGTGTGCAATCCTGTGGGTTGATACCACCAATAGTTGAAAGCAAAGCTTTCCTTTGTGCTGGGCATGTTTGTAATACTTCGAGCGCCAACATAGCTAACAGCGCTTGCGCCAAGTATTCTACAATGCTATAGTTTTGAGTGGCACGTGCAGATATATTGTGTGTTGTGAATTGAAGTGCCCCTTTGGGGGCGCGAATTACAAGGTCATCAACTGACCTTTCGATATGAAAATCGTTGGTCGGTGATGGGTTTTGACTTGAGGAAGGTTCCTCTGCATGAGTGACAGGAGCTCCGTAAGATGTGGCTCGTGTTTGTAGATCTACCATTTCAAAGGTGTAAACGGTAGAAGATCCTTCACCAGCTGAAGGATTTTGTGAACCATTGTTGCTCCCTTGCAGGGGTTGGAGATGGTTTGCAATAAGGTTTTGCTGCTGCTAAGCAGGAAAAGGATTTTTGAGGACGCGGGGTCCTACTAGTATCCTTTTTGGCAATGTATTCTATGCATTCCTGAAGATGTAGACAACGATAGGTCATGTGGTCTTCAGCACAGATTTTGCAAGGAAATATAGCGGGTTTATCCTTTTCATCATCAGGAGGTATAATGGCCTTCTAGTTTGGGTTTGGCTACTTTGTTGACTACTCCTCAGAAGGAGCAGTCTTTTTCTTATTCTTCTTATTCTTACCACCGGGTTTCTGCATAGACTACACAGAGTTTATCACGGTGGTAGGAAGAGCAATCGATTTGGTAGAGGGGTCCACTATGATCTGGGTAATGTGACCACTGAGTTGTTTTAAAGCAGCCTTAGAGGTTGCGCCAACAATCCTGTCATCGTGTGCTCCAGGGTGCTGAGTAATGAAGACATTGGAGTTACGAGGGGCATTGTGGATTACGTTTTAAAGAGTGCCAGATTGTGAATATATCATATCTATGTGCTCGACACGACGTATGGATTGGTCTTATCTAATCGCACCACCTAAAGTGACATATTTAGCGATTTGCGGGAGTAATTACTTGTAGAACCAGTCCATTAAGAGATAGTCTGGGAGGGGAGCTTTGACTAACCTCCGCCTACCTCTCCATTCATGTATATGATCGAAGATGTGAGTGGCGGTATACTGAAGTAATGAAGTGAGGGTGGGTAGCTAGAAGTGCTTTAGGAATTCCATCGCTAAAGCATCGAAGGTGTTTACTGACACGTGTGGTAATTCAATGTACCATTTAGCTATGTTGCCAGCGAGGGTGTGGGGAAAAAGACGTAACCAGACACTATCATCCACCATGGAGTTTGAAACACACCAAAGATGGAAGGTGGTGATATGGGTGCCCAGATCCTCCCCTTGCTTTCCTTCAAACTTGGGGATTCCATGGGCATCTTATGTGGGATTGGCGGCCAAAGTAAGTTGTGGTAGATGGGGTCATTTGTGAGTTTGTACAAGTCGGGTATATCCAACGTTGCCAAGAAATTCAGAGAGTGTGGTGCCCCCAACTCGGACCAAGGTGATGACATATGACTTGAGGAGCCTTGTGCTCCTCCCATCGTTTGAGTCCCAATATTATACATGGGTTGCATGGTATAGTAGTTGCCTTGAGGTATGGCGTTGTAGTGTGGATTTCCATGGGGATTTTTGATACTGGGGTATAGAATTGCCCCCATTGTAAGCGGTGCCTCCTTGACTCATTTGAACTTGTGAGTAGGGTGTCCCCATGAATTGGTTGGGACCTCCTTGAGGATTCCTGCCCGTCATAGAACTAACCATTTTTCCTTGATTGACATAAGGAATGCTCATGTCAATCAGTAACTGACCATGCGTGCCTAAGAATGGAAGGGGAACTGTTATGTTTCCTATCGGCATGTGCATATTGTGAATTACCCCAGATAATTGAATCTGGGGGTTTGAACTGTACAATGGCAACCAACCATATTGTTGGTGGATGGGAATGCCCCCATATTGCTATATTGAGCATTATAGGGAGTGATGTATGTAGCACTTGTCGAAGGTATGAAGTTTGACACTAAAGGCGTGGAACTCGACATCGGTTGGTTTCCACTCATAGAGGGTGTCATATGAGAGGTTGTACCTGGGACAAACGGGATAGCAGGGTTTGCCATCGACGGTGTTGTGGTGACTGTTGACTGGGGAAGTGGTGGAGGACCAAAAGTGTCCACAAAGTTCCATGACCCATTAGTTGTCGACGGGATGGATGGAAATTTTCCACCTACAGAAACAGGGAGTACAGGTGCCACTAGAATCAAAAGTGGGTCCAACATATTCATGAGCGGAGGGTTAAAGTGAGGAAGAAACCCTTCAATGAAGAAATTGTTTAGAAAACTTGAATCGTCGATTGTCCAAACAGATTTTGTGTGAGATCTGGGAGACTAATTCCTCGAAGATGGGGAATCTAGTTCACTGGAGCTTGGCGGATCTTCCACAATGAGTGGAGGAAGTCCTAGCAATCATCTATATTGATGACGAGGGCCAGATGTAGCCACGGTGACCATTAATTTTTATCAATAAATTTTACTGTGATATTTGTTAAAGTCTCAAATGATAACAAGCGGGTGCCTAAAAAATATAAAAAATACACTAAGTTGATCAATCAGAAAATAAAGGGAAATTACCATGTCTGATAAGCATCAATCACTAGAGATGAAACCTAGTATCTCAATGAATAATAGAGAAGGTTGACCAGATGTACAGTTATGGTTATAATATAGCTTCGCCCGAACCTTAGATTGAGGGGCCAAGCACTCTTGTGAAGACGAGCACCCTCCCAAAAGCTAAAGACATAGTAGCTTCATCTGTGTTAGGTACCAAGGCAGCCCGCCCTAGTCACCTTGTTTAAGTCCCTAAAATTTGGCCACTAAGGATGCCTTAGATCATAGACATCACCGAGTGGGACATAGTCGCAGATAGTACATTGTGTGGGTAGGATACCTGAGTCCCCGACTCATCTCCAAAATCCCTAAAGGGATCCCCAATACATAGAATACCCAAAGGAATTGTAAGATAAGGTGAGCTACCTTCACTTACAATCTGATGTTTTCTTGTATTTCGCTCCGCTTTTATTGGAGTGGTCCTGGTAGTATGAGTGCAGAAGGAATTTTCTCTCTTTTAATGACACTAGTTTGGTTTTCAATCTTGGGCAGTTTAATCACACTGCATATCCCAAGACCCTAGCCTAAACTAATGTTTGTTTTCTCAATAAAGAGTTACTGATTGATTTTAGGTAAATTTTATGTGTACTTTTTTATTGTCTTCGGTAGGGGAGTTGACGTATGAAATGTAATGAGACTCTGACTCAAAAATCATGCACAAGACAATGCTTTAAAAAAAATTCAATTCGATGAAAACAATTTTTATTCTACAGGTGAGAGTTTTTCACATATTCATATTCTTTCAATGCATCTTAGTCATTTAACACATGCATAACCAAAAAACTTCTTTCTAATGTTTTCTTAACAACTACTTGGAACCAAAAATATAGCAGCTTTTAACCAACTAAACAGAAGAGTGAATAAAACATGTGGATCTTTCTTTCATAAAAAATGATTTTAAGAAAGAAAAACAAACCTTATTTCCCAAAAAAGAAACTTTTTAGGACACCTATTTTGCTAACAAAATGCAGTGACAGATCCTCTTTTAGTCCATGAGCAAGCTTCCCATCCCTTTTGATTTGTAGACACAGCTGGAAATCAAGGTTTTGGAGACTAATGCTCTGTAGCAGTGGCCACAGAGAGTTGATAGGTCCACTAACACTCCCTGTGAGCAAGCACAGTGCTTTATAAATCACTGTGTGGTCTGCTAACCTGCGTTAGTGTGGGAAAACAGTCAAAAATAGGGCTTCTTAGATCTAATTCATTGATGAATACATGTAGGCAAGATGTAGCAATGTTTTTGGTGGGTCAGAAAGGGAATGCAGAAGTATAGGGAGGTCTTACAAGGAGGAGAAACTTGAGATCTATGGAGTTGCCAATTCTTCTATAGGATAAAATGCACGGTGTATGGAGAATGAAGATACCCTCAAAGGTCTTCCTAGGACCTTCGACAGACTGTAAGATTATCTGCAACCGTCACAAATTTACATGCATGTTCATAAACAATAACTAACTATCAAAGTAGGAGAAGTAGATTACCTCAAGCCTCCATGTAGATTTGCTGGAGAGCACAATGCAGCTAGGCAGAAGTCCCCTGAGCTGGCTCCAGATCAAGTCCTACACATAGAAGTGACAAGCATAATCACAGCATACTACTTAACTAATACATGAATACATAAAAGAACATCTAGTTACACATAACTAAGTTACTCATGCTAAAAGATATTGTACAAAACACTGAATGAATGATAGTACCAACACCACGAAGTATATAGTACAACTGCAGTTCTATATTAATGTTGGAAGAGTGAATACAACCATCTGTTGCATCAACCTTCCTTTACCCCTCCAGCTTGTCTCTCTCTCTCCCTTCTTGCCAACTTCTTATGATTTGAGACAATGCTCAACAGTCAAGTATGCTATCCTTTCAAATGCGCTGCCCTCTATCACCATAGCCCTATCTTTTCTTATGTAGCAATTGAGTTAGGGTTTCCAAGTTCCTCCTTGAGTTCCCTAGGGTAAAAGCAATGAAGTTTCCATGCTTTTCAGCGCTTTCCCATTTTCCTCCTTCTTTCAGATTAGAAATCCTCAAAATAGGTCGAATTTGGATGTTTCCTTGCTTTTCTTGAGTAATTTTAGGAACAAATATCTAGATATTTATGAGTCAATTTGTCCCTTTGACCCTTATAACTTCACTAGGATTCACTATCATTGTTCCCACACTAGTAACTTGAGTTAGTTGGGTCACTAATGTACCCTTAGGCTTGCAGAGAAGCTTTATAAAGCAGGTTGTCAGTGCATAGCCAGCGTTAGTGTGGAAACAAGGCATGTGATTTTGGTATTTGCTTCAACTATCATGTCTTTCCCCTCTGAGTTGATGAGGGGGTCAATTTGTTGTATAACACATGCTCTGTAGGAATTGAAGAAGGACTCTCTTGATCTGCCGGGATAGGAAGTTCACTCTTTGATTCAAGAGAATCTGATGAGACAAGAAGAAGATGAGTAGTATGATCATTATGCTTTTCCGGAACAGAGTGAACAACTGGTGAAAAATTCAAGTCAACACTCTTTTCGACCAATGGTTGTTCAGGAACAGATAGAACACAGTCAGGCTCAGGAAGAGCAAGGTCGGTAAGAGATGAATCTAAGTCAATCTCTGTACTAACCGGAGGAGGGTCAGAAGAAAGTCTTTGATAACCAACAGGGAGTTGGGGGGAAGAAGCCATAAAGGTTTCCAAAACTGTGGATGCTTTATCCATAAGAGGACAAAGGTGAAGAGGATGTTTGCCTTCACATAACCTACAGGGAAATCTAATCTTCTCTTTCTTCTTACCATCACTGGCCATGAGTGTGGCATCGACATGACCTCCAGAGGTTGATGACGATTGATGAGTCAGATCTTGAGACCATACTTCTAAGATCTGAGGAATACCAGGACAATCACGAAGAAAATGGTCACCCTTGCACATCTTACAAGGAAATTTAACCTTCCGTGGAGGATTAGAAGGTTTTTCTACTGGAGGTGTACTCAGAGCAATAGCTGCATAGGTGGTTTCTCACTTATCTAACTTCTTCTTCTTCGTCTTTCTCTTCTTCTTCTTAGCCTCCTGGTTACCGGATTTAGAACTTTCACTAGGAGAAGTAGAAGGGGAAGGTGAAGACATAGGGGAAGAAGGTGAAGGGTTAACCCTAGAATCATCTTGACGTGATTCAAATGAAGGAGATGGCGGAATAGGAGTCGGGATTCTCGGGACCACCGAAGTTGAAAACAACCAAACAGGTAAACCAATGGTTAACGTAGGTAGGGACAACGTCACCATATAAGGAGCACCAACATTTCCAAAAGAAGGAAATGGACCAGGATTCCCATCTGGGGGGAGACCTTGACTGGTAGACTTTGGAAATGTTGCCATTGGAATCGACCTTGAAAGGAATGCTAACTTTAACTAGGAATCTTTCGTGGGCAGTTAATTTTACAACATTGAAACAAAATTGTGCCTTTTTCATATTTTAAGAGTCGAGAAAAAGACAAAAGGTGACTCTATCTCTTTCGAGGTTTAATGAGCCTGAAAGGACAAGTGCTCAGATGATCCTTTTACTTTTAAAGAGTTAAAAAGGAATGAAAGTGACTACTTTGTAATTCTAGGCAAGAGGTTAACCAAACAAATCATAAAACTGCATGTACACCTTGGTAATAAAATGAAAGAGAAATGACCAAGGACTTTCCATGCGACAGTCAATCTTCTCGAATGTTGTTTTCAGTGCATTACGACTCGTAAGGTGGTAGACTCGGCTGCCTATGGATAATAGGATGATAACCTAGTGGGGTCTCCCAATATATACGTGATGGTACAGGGAGCACAAATCCGTACTAGCAGCTATTGCACCACAAAAGGAGGAATCACCCAACCTTAGTGAGGACAATAGGAACTAGGTTTAATGACGTCGGAACACGTCTCTAGCCTATACCTCTAAATATTTGAGCATTAGGTTCCAATACATTTTTAAGTTCATTCAATAGATTTTAATAGTTAATCTTGAATTAAGTCTCGATTTCAAGGCCCTACTGAATGTATTTCAACAATCTCTAGTATCCAACTATAATGAGTAAAAGACCATTCCTTTTGATGAACGACTACCTAAATAAGGGTAAGGAGTTAATTTCCAAGCAAATGAAGACAATAAGAAGAAAATTCAAGAACAACAGTGCAAGAAATTAATCCAATCAATAAGAAACACAATGCATCAATTTCCGCTTATCTCGCAACTACTATGATGACAAATGAAAGATTTGAATTTCGCTTTTCAATTCCTAATCATAAAGAATCTACTAATGCAAACATGCTTTCATTTTCATATACTATATGAGTGTAATTGTTTTTTATTTTTTGGAATAAATGACAAATAAGCTAATGCACAACTTGACTGATCAAAAGGCAAATGCAATCTATGCTTCAATAGTGAATGGAAATCAAATCAACACAACAAGCTAGTTTGATGACCAATTACTATGGACCAACCAAGAAGATGGGAAAAGTAGCAAGAGAATAGCTTCAAACAAATCAACAAGACTATTATGGATGTAGTGCAGAATCTTAGAAGGACAAGCAACCCAAAACAAGTGAATTCTTGACGAAATCCTAAAAGACTTAGGTCACACAGCCCAAGAACCAAAACTCATACAAACGGCAGTGAGAAGGATATGCCTTAGCAAACATAGTAAAAACAAGCTTAATAGGATATAAGGGACATCAAAGGACTAGCTACATTGGCCTATTTAGGAGGCAGGGCTATTAAAAGCAATTCTACAGGAATCATTGTAGGGGTAAGACTAACAACATGAGACGATCACCAAATTTTCGCAGGCACTACACTAGAAACTGAGGGATGTCATCGCAAGGGTACACCTGTTCTTAGAAGCAGTCCGATTTCAGGAATCATCGCAAATGTATGATGGGATATCTTTGACGTACAGCTTGGGTAAAGAGGATAGGAGCGATTCATCACAACTGTTAGGAATTAAACAGCGATGATCTCAATAGAGAGGGAAAACAAGGCAATTCCAGCTAAAAGACACCAATCTTATCAATCAGACAGTGAGGTGGACTACCAGATCTACTCAAGTGATCCAAAACACTGATGGTTCAGTCTCAAAACAAAGAGACACTATGTAATTCAATCAAAAACAAATCAAGAGCAAAAGCAAGAGACAACACACAAAGGACTTCCCAGGGGAGTCACCAACTTGTGATGCAAGTAAGTTCCCTCTGTGGACAGAAACAACCCCTCTAGCCCTAGAGTGGATCTAGTCACAGCAACACAAAGACAATAGCTAATTCCTTAAATAGTTCTCATTGAAGAGGCCTACCTTAAACCAATGTTCAATGAAGTCTTCGTCACGTTGCTTCAGATATCGCTTTCTTCTCCTTAATGAATGATGAACCTGAAACAACATAAGAAAATGACAAAACACATAATAGAGCACAACAATGAACTATCTACTTATAGAGTCAAGGAACCATAAGCTATCGACATACATTTCATATATGATATAAGAAATAACCATTGATTATATTAATATGAACAATAGTAAGGCTTACAACCATGCCTTGACGTTGCAATCTTCCTTGAAGGGTCTGATCAGTATGTCTCCATAAGAATTCACTCTCAAAGGTCTCCCAGAAAGGCTGATGACTCTCTCTCTCATCCAAAAGCACAAGTATGAAACTAAGGCAGTCACAACAAGGCTTCCTTCTTACAAAACCATTTTACACTCTCAATCCACAATATGAAAGGAAATCCAAGCTGTAAGCTATCAATCCAACAAGCTAAGAACTAGCACACAAAAACCTCAACTAGCACTCTAAGAACTTGCAAAGAACTCTGAACTAGCCGATCATAATCATGGAGGATGCTTTTATAAGAGGAGGAGCCTCCATAAATGAGGGGAGAGGAAGCTTATCTTCAAGGGAGGTTACTCAAAAGGCAAAACCACCATCTCAAAGGGGAGAGGCAAACTTCCTTGACCCAACAACCAACTCCAAAACCACCCAGGAGCATTCTATTTAAACTAATTCGCCATATTTGGGTCATCACAGGTCAAACACTGAGACTTAGAGATGACGTCGCAAGGCGTTAGTGCTTTCTGGGCTATCATCACAGGAAGGATATTGATGACCTGCGATGATCTCTAAAATCTGACCATCACTGTGAATAGGCGTACCCTTGTGAAGGTGTCGCGAGGTTCTCATTTACCCTGAGACATCATCGGAGGCAGGATACTGATGTCATGCAATGATCTTGAAACATAGGTAAAAGGGTCAACTTCAGGATTAATGAGCACGATTAATCTTCTTGAGTGATATGGAAGACATGGACACATATTTTGATGTATGACATAGAGCAGATGCCATTTAGTGATCAACTCTACCCGGGATCAGGGGATGCGTGGTCAGTGACAAAATATTGTTTAACAATGCGGGATGCATAACATAATGCGAGATGAGGGATATCACAATCGGGAAGGGGTAAGGAGCATTGTTTTATAATTCATGTAATATGCATCGATTGTGGGCTGCAGGCTATTTAGGGATTTCAATATAGTTTAATGGGTGTAGCTAGAGTTAAAACAAATGGAATTTCGGCTAGAGTTAATATAAATGGACTTTCATCTAGAGTTGGCATTTTCAAAGGGATTTCAAATAATGTTTCAATTTATAATGCAAAATGAAAATGCAACTAAAGGAATATTCAAAGGGAATTTGGGATAAGGCTAGAGTTTGGGAATTAATATGAAATATGAGTGTTTCCAAGGGAAAAATGGGTTTTGACTTAGGATTTAAGGATCTCTCAAGGAAAAAGGGGATTTAGATGGAATGAGGGGATTTATGTGGGAAGACTGAGGGAGTTATATGAAGTATGAATGGGTATGTTGGAACAAGCTGAAATCTCCTTGAACACATTTTTTCCTCTAATTACTACTCCCATAGTGATTAACCATAAGTGATTTCATGACTTTTTTTTTACCATTTTGATGACTTGACCTATTGATGAGATCTAATGGAGTATGAAACGGACCATGAGATGAGATAGATGGTGATCAAGAGATTTTACTGATGACTCATCATAATGAGTGATGACATGACCAAAATAGCATTGGACCATGAAATGGAGGGACTAGTAACATACCAAGACATACTAACCAATGATCAAATTTTATTTGAAAATATAACAATTTGACCTAATAACCCTATCAACAACTTTGAAAGAGTACATTTGTTCACTGGTGACTAGCAGGACTGGCAGACACGTTCATTGGCTCCGGCTAGTGATGGCAACTCCTTTAGGAGGTGTCAAGAACATCGTAGACCAAGTAGCTTGATCCATTGGGCATGGAGCCAAAAAGAAAAAGACCAAACTAAAAACTGACAAACTAAAAAACTGAACTGACTTCGACTATAAAAAACAAACTAAACCTTTCAAACCAATAGCTGGTCAAAGAAGCCTTATGGCCTTCTCCTCGGGCTTCAATCTCCCATGACAGCTACTTCACACTTTGGCAGGAAAGTAAACTGGTTTTTACAATGATAATGAAAATTTTCAGAAATTCATCAAGTAAGGTAGTTCTTGAGAAGCCTACCATTGATGCTCCCCCTAAATAATCTTGTCCATTCATTTCTTCTAGGAGATAGACATTCTTGCCTCTCAAAGCTAAGATTATGTATGGCCCTTTCCACAAATTTTCAAACTTATTGTGCTTTCCCTTCTCTTTATTCCATGCATCCCAATGAAGAACTATATCCCCCATGTTGAAATCATCTACTTTAGTCTTACGATCATAAATCTTATTTATTATTTCCTGAAGTTTAGAAGTGTTATGAAATACTTCCTCTATGGTTTCCTACAAACAAATCAACTGATTTATTCTTCGTTGCACATCATTTGGTTCGTTGCCAACTTCCTGAAAAATATTAATGACCAGGACAATAAGAGAAGTAGGAAAGACAATATCAATCCCATACACCAACTGAAAAGCCGACATACGTATGGATTTCTTGTTACTCTCTGTTGGCCCATAAAGCATTGATAAGATTTTTATGCCAGTTCTTCTTGTTGACCTCCAACATCTTCTTGATTATATTGAACAATGATTTATTGGAATATTCAACCAGTCCATTACCTTGTCGGTAATAAGCAGTTGCATGCCCCAATGTGATATGATACTTTTCACAGAATTCCATCATATTTTTAGACTTGAAGGCAACAACATTATCGGTGATTATCTTCTGTAGGCAACCAAATCTTGATAAGATATTAGATTCAATGAATTGAATGACTACTAAATCAGTAGCTTGCCTGGTTGGGATTGCCTCCATCCATTTTGTTAAGTAATCTATGGTTGTCAGGATCCATTTGTGATGGGCTGAAGATGAAGGATGGATCTACCCAGCAAAATAAAGACCCCATTGCTGAAATGGTGTTGTGATCTGGGATTGATCTCAGACAATTAATAAGGTATTACAGACTCATGTGCATGGATGTGTCTATGTTATTTTATGCAATGGATCGATAAGATTACGAAATAAACAAACACTAAAATAGTTAAAAAAAAAAACACAACAGGAAAACATATAAACAAAACAAGTTTAATAAGGAGTTCACTCAATACTCCTGGCCTACGTCTCTTGGTCCTGCCTTCAGTGGTGGCCTCTCTATTATGTTTTCAAAGCAGATTTTTTACAACAGTGAGCTCAATTGGAGTCTCACTCAACTAATATAAATCAACAAGACTTTACTTGGATTCCCCAAGTCTCTGGAGTACACAAGCTCTCCTTACTGACTCTTGACCTCTACTGGTCATAATGATATGAGTCCAATCTGAGAATCAATACATGGCAAGCATATACATAGGAGTTTGCTTGAACCTCTTAAGCCCTTTTAGGAGTACACAGACTCTCAGACTCTCTCTGACTTTTTCTCAATGTTGCCTTTGCTTCTGTAGGTCAGCTCAACTTCTACTCTCTGTTCTCTGCTCTTAGCTTTCTTAACTCGCTTACTGCTTTTAGTACTTCCTGCTTTCTCTATCAGTTCGTGGCTTTAAATTCAATCTAATTTTTTACTATTCATTTCTGCTTCCTGGCTTTCTGGTTCCCTTTCCTCTATCCATTTGAATCCCTCTATTCTATGTAATCATCACTATATAACACCTCACAGGGAGGTGGCCACATGTTTCATAATGAACTGAGTGTCAATTCTCTTGGACGTTTTCAAAATGACTGTTTATTCCATTAAATCCAAGAATTCCCATGAACACAACCTTCTGCCAATGCATCATCCACGTCGAACTTCAAATCTTAGACAAATCTGTCTATTTACCTCGTTAGGTCTAGTCACCCATCAGAACACATCTTCGCCGTTGAAATGGGGGCCCCAGATCCTACAATCATCGTCCATATCAGGAGGGTAAGTAACATGACGTTTACCCATCCGATGTGAACAGTTTTCTCTCTCTTTTGTTAGACATGTGGCACCCATCGTGTGGCATCAGGCGGGACTTGGTTGAAACCTCTTACCGCTCGAATCCCTTCTGATATTCTACCATTTTTTTGGGACCCCGCTTTTGACAGAATCGGAATGGTACTTTTCCGCAATTTATAGTTATTTCGGGTCCAAGCGCTCAGGGCTTTTCCTTATTTAGGGGATTTGCCCTATGATATGAGATTAGTGATTTGTCATTAATCACATATCAGAAACTACCCCCATTCCTTGAATTGACTCCTAGTGTTGCTAATTTGTGGTAGCGCATGTTACCATGGGTCGACTATTTACGCGCTTGATCGAGGGTCCTCGTTGCTCCGAGCTGATCACAAATTGCAACTATTACGAGGTTATCTCTGATAATCTTGATCTTTATAGGACTTTGAAACTTTAGCATGAACTTTACAGAGTTCATGAAAACTTAGAGAGTGTTCTGGGATCCAATTTGGATCATGGCCTTCCCACTGAAAAAAAAAATATTTTGGACCACAAAATTTAGTTTTTAAGCATCAATCAAGTGAGGGTATAGATTCCTCACTTGCCCAATTTCTATCCATTTTTCATTACTTGGTTTTGAACCTTTGAGTCTAATCCTGAGGTACTCAACATCACCTCTGTGCGTAGTTCTCAACTTCCTATCCAGAACTGTATCTTCCTGCAATTCATTGAGATATTCATGTAACAGATCATCAATAGAAGGTAATTGACTCTGCTCTTCGAAATCTTCAATCAATGAAGGTTCAAATAGTCTCAAGCTTTCCGCATTAACTACTGAATAGATTTGCATGTAAGCTAGCAAATCAAGGCGAAAAGAATTCTCACCAATTTTCTCAAGTATCTTGAAAGGTCCATACCTTATTGGCTTCAACTTCTTACCTTCACCTTGCATTTTGTCTTTGCTGATATATAGCCAAACTTGATCACCAACTTGGAAGCTATGCTCAATCTGATGCTTATCATGCCTTGCCTTGTACTTGGCTTGGCTCTTTTCTAGTTGTTCCTGTACTACCTGATGAATCTCTTGGATTTGTTCAATGAACTTGGTTGCCTTGTCCACATCACTGTGTCCATCAACTGCTATGTCTTTACCAAAGGAAAAGTCCAAGGGATACCTTGGTGTGAAACCAAAACAGACCTCAAAAGGAGATCTTTGTGTAGAAGAAAGTTTAGCATGATTGTAAGCATGTTGTACATAACATAAATGTTCATCCCACAGCTTGGGATGCCTTCTACAATAGCCTCTGAGCAACTGGATCATTGTCCTGTTGACCACTTCTGTTTGGCCATCTGTTTCTGGATGAAAGGTTGTGCTCTTCTTCAGTCTGGTGCCCATCAATTCGCATAGATGGGACCAAAAATTCCCAACAAATCGGGAATCTTGATCAGATACAATGGAAGTGGGTAATCCAAAATGAACCCATACATGCTGAAAGAACAACTGTGTTGTTTGTTCGACTGTAATCTTCTTGTTAGAAGGTATTAAAATACACATTTTGTTGAACCTATCCAAAATAACATATAAATAGTCATGACCTTTTCTAGATTTAGCAACCCCCCAACAAAGTCCATGGAAACACTTTCCCAAGGATGAGAAGGAACTGGTAGTGGAGTGTACAAGCCTAGTTTTCTATTGCTGGGCTTGCTTTTAACACACATAGTACACCCTCTTACATATCTAGAAACTATCTCATTCATTTTTGGCCAATAACAAAATCTTTGCAGCTGTGCAACTGTTTTACTTACACCAAAGTGACCTGATATTAAAGAAGTGTGTGCTTCTCGAATTATCTTTACTCTTTTATTTTGTGGAATGCATAACTTTCCAAAATGATACAAGGGTTGGTCCTTAAAATGATAATCCAATTCTTCTACTTGTTTTCCACGACTTAAAGTTGCATATACATCTTTAAAATCTATATCTTGAGCATATTGTTCAATGTAGCTTTCATGCAATACTGAATTATGCTTAAGTATAGTAGATGCATTTATGATTGGTCTGGAAAACATATCCGCAACTTTATTGTGTATGCCCTTTTTATATCTGATGACAAGATGAAACTATTGTGGAAAACCCATCCACCTATAGTGTCTTGCTTGTTGCAACTTAGTTTGTGAGTGTAAATATTGAAGTGGTTGATAATAAATATGTATAATTGTCTCTTTTCCCATTAAATAATGTTTCCACTTTTTCACACTTTGTACTAATGCATACAATTCCTTATCATATGTGGGATAATTAACTACTGTAGAATTAAATGTCTCAGAATGATAACATATGGGTTTACCGTGTTGCATCAACACTGCTCCCATGGCATAGTCATTGGCATCTATTTCAATCTCAAATGGTCTTTGAAGATCGGGTAATGCTAGTACTGGTGCTATACTAATCTTTTCTTTTAAGGTGTTGAAGGCTTTCTACTGTTTGCCTCCCCACTGAAACACCTTGTTCAATCCTGTTAAAGCATGTAAGGGAGCTGTAATCAAGGAAAAGTTAGCAATAAACTTTCTCCAATACTATGTTGCTCCTAAGAAGATTCTAACTTCTGTAGCAGTTCTGGGTTTAGGCCAGTTTACAATGACTGCAACCTTAGAGGGATCTATCTTCAATTCAAATAACTTCTATAGCAGTTTTGGGTTTAGGCCAGTTTACAATGACTGCAACCTTAGAGGGATCTATCTTCAATTCAAATATGTTTTGCCAAGTTCACATTTTGAGAGCTTAACATAGAGATTCTCTCTTTTCAAATCATCTAGAGTCTGCTTGACATGCTTCAAATGTTCTTCCCATGTTTTACTAAATATAAGAATGTCATCTAAATATAAAATGAAAAAATCATCAATAAATGGCATGATTACATCATTCATTACTCTCATGAAAGTAGCAGGAGCATTAGTTAAGCCAAAAGGCATAACTAACCACTCATGCAATCCCTGTTTTGTTTTGAAAGCAGTATTCCATGCATCTTGCTCTGCAACTCTAACCTGATGGTAGCCACTATGCGAGTCCAACTTGGAAAAGTAAATAGCTTCTTTCAACTGATCTAGTAGATCATCTATGCGAGGAAGGGGATAATGATTTTTTATCGTTATCTTATTTAGTGCTCGGTAATCAATGCACATTCTCCATGAGCCATCTTTCTTTCTCACCAAGACAATTGGAAACCCACATGGTGATGTGCTAGGTCTTATGAACCCTTTCTCAAGCAGCTCCTGTACCTGCTTCTTGATTTCTACATTCTCTAAAGTGGACAACCTGTACATTCTGATGTTAGGCAATGGAGCATCATGCTGCAAATTAATATCATGTACTATTTCCTTTTGGGGTGGCAGACTTTTAGGTTCTTGAAATAGTATATCATATTTTGAAACAACTTTTTCTAAATTAGCTTGTTGTTTAGCATTACAACCCTCAAATATACTAGTTTTATCAGGTTTCTTTTCCTTTACAACCATCAGTAAAAAATGTTTGTATGAATTTACAATTCTTTTCATCTGCCCCGAGTTTATGAGAGTATAATTATTCTTGAGTTTACGAGCTCTTACAATATATTCGATTCCATCTTTAATGAGTTGATACTTGTTTTCAGCTCTATAGAAAATATGGCTTTCCTATCATACAAGTAAGGAATTCCTAAAGCAATTCCACATATATCCAAAGGAACTATATCTAACTCAACCTCATCTACAAATGTTGACCCAAAAGAAAACCTAAGTTTACATTGTCTAGTCACTTGTAGCTTTGCTTTATCACATAACCAACCTAATGGATATGGCTTCTTGTGATGTGTGGTTAGTAATCCCATCTTCTTTACAATTGCTTCAGAAATTAAATTTACTTGTGAGCCACTATCAAAAAAAGTATCAATATTTTGATGCTTGGAAATAACTCAAATATGAAAAAGCTCATTTATTTTCCCCTCATTTTCTTCATTATCAGTAGATTGTGCAGAAATACTAGTAGATGCTTCAGAATTTTTACCTTTTATACCTGTGGTTGCAATTGTTGTTTCATCCACTGAGTCTGACCCCAAATATTTTTGAATAGCTACAGTAGTCTTCTTCTTTTTTCCATCAAACTTCTTGGGTCTCAACTCCGAATGCAAAATCTAGCAGTGTTCATCATCATGTTGATCCTTCTTGCAGTGAGTGCATGAAGGCTTGGTCTTTTGTACATCATTTGTCTTCCTCTCTTTCCATTTTTGTTTTCTCTTTTCCTTGTTCTTGCTTGCAGTGGATTTTGATGATCCCCCAACTTTTGGGTTCACATTCTTGCGTCTAGCCTCTAGATGTGTAGCCTGAACAGATACCTCATCTATGCTAGTGGGATTAAACATGAGAATGGTGTTCTTTAAATAGTTGTGTAGACCACCCATATACTTCAGCAGAGTTTTAGGTGAGTCTAAAGAAATTCCTAGAATCAAAGCTCTTTTTCTAAATTCTTGAGTGTAGCCTTGTACACTTTACCCTTTTAATTGTCGAAGAGTTTGCCAGCTCATCATGGATTGCTGCATATAAGCTAGTGGATAGAATTGCTTTTTAATTGCAGTAACAAATTCACTCCAGACAGAAAGAATTTTACCATGCTTTTTCATGTCAGCTTGTGTCCTTCCTTCCCACCATACCAAGGCAGTGCCTCCAAGGTGTAGGCTGACCAGCTGAATCTTACTTTTGTCTAAATCAATGTTCTGCACCGTGCAATATACATCGACCTATCTAATACAATTATCCAGCTTCTCTACATTTAACTCTCTATCATTTATTGGCAAATCAAATTTAACATCTAATTTAATCAAAGATATTTTCTTTTTATTTGCAGGGCTATTAGGAGGTGTGGGAAGCTTTTCTTC
Source organism: Pinus taeda (assembly GCA_000404065.3). NCBI lineage: Eukaryota > Viridiplantae > Streptophyta > Pinopsida > Pinales > Pinaceae > Pinus > Pinus taeda. Next base: position 22,760 of record APFE031183422.1, read on the forward strand.
TTTCCCTTTTCTTTTAGAATGGTCATGGAGGATAGATTCTTCTGCTCCTTTATCTTGTTTGGAGTTTGATGAATCTTCATATCTACCTTTCTTGAATTCTCTATACATTTCCTCCACCATGGCTCTCATGGTCGCGAAACTATCCATGAACTGGGAGTCTGATTCCAAGGGGCTTTCTTCTACCATTTTCCTCTTAGGGTAGACTCTTCCAATTTCTGGTTTAGCTTCAACGAGCTCTCCTTCTCCTAATTTGAGCTTTGTCCTAGTTAGCATTCAACAACAAAATCCACCACAAACTTGTCTAACCTTAGCAACCTAGAGCTTTGATACCACTTGATCTGGGATTGATCTAAGACAATTAATAAGGTATTGCAGACTCATGTGCATGGATGTGTCTATATTATTTTATGCAACGGATCGATAAGATTGTGAAATACTCAGACACTTAAGTAGTTAAAGAAAACACAACAGGCAAACATATAAACATAAAAAGTTTAATAAGGAGTTCACACAATACTCCTGGGCTACATCTCCTAGTCCCACCTTCAATGGTGGCCTCTCTATTATGTTTTCAAAGCAGATTTTTTACAACAGTGAGCTCAATTTGAGTCTCACTCAATAGATATAAATTAGCAAGACTGTACTTGGATTCCCCAAGTCTCTGGAGTACACAAGCTCTCTTTACTAACTCTTGACCTCTATTGGTCACAATGATATGAGTCTAATCTGAGACTCAATATATGACAGGCACATACAGAGGAGTTTGATTGAACCACTCAAGCCCTTTCTGAAGTACACAAACTCTCTGACTCTCTCTGACTCTGTCTCAATGCTGCCTTTGCTTTTGCAGGTCAGCTCAAATTCTTCTCTCTGTTCTTTGCTCTTAGCTTTCTTAACTCGCTTACTACTTTTGTTGCTTCCTACTTTCTCTGTCAGTTCGTGGCTTTAAAGCCAATCTACTTTCTAACTGTTCGTTTCCGCTTCTCGGCTTTCTAGTTCCCCTGCCTCTGTCCATTTGAATCCCTCTATTATGCATAATCATCATTGTATAACACCTCACAAGGAAGTGGCCACCTGTTTCATAATGAACTGAGTGTCAGTTCTCTTGGACATTTTCAAAATGACCATTTATTCTGTTAACTCCAAGAATGCCCACAAACATGACCTTCTGCCAATGCATCATCCACGTCAGACTTCAAATCTTATACAAATATGTCTATTTACCTCATCAGATCTGGTCACCCATCAGAACGCATCTCCGTCGTTGATTTGGGGGCCCCAGATCCTACGGTCATCGTCCATATTGGGCAGGTAAGTAACATGATGTTTACTCATCCGATGTGAACAGCTTTCTCTCTCTTCCATCGGACGCATGACACCCATTGTGTGGCATCGAGCGAGACTCGGTTGAAACCACTTACTGCTCAAAGTCCTTTTGATATTTTGCCAGTTTTTGTGGGACCCCACTTTTGACGGAATCAGAATGGTACTTTTTCACAATTTACAGTTATTTTGGGTACGGGCACTCGGGGCTTTTCCTTCTTTGAGGGGTTTTCCCTGTGATATGTGATTAGTGACTTGTCCCTAATCGCATATAAGAAACTACCCTTGTTTCTTCAATTGACTCCTGGTTTTGCTAATTTGTGGTAGTGTGCATTACCGTGGGCCGTCGGTTTGTGTGCTTAACCGAGGGTCCTCATTGCTCCACACTGATCACAAATTGCAACTGTTATGAGGTTATCTCTGATAAGCTTGATCTTTATAAAACTTTGAAACTTTGGCATGAATTTTACAGAGTTCATGAAAACTTAGAGATTGTTCTAGGATCCAATTTGGATCATGTCGAGACTGAAATCAGCTATAATGGCAATGGTAGCAGGTTCCTTTTCCCCTGAAAAATCTGACATTCATGATAGCTCATCACAGTTTTATATACGTTAGCAAAAAATTCGGCAAATAAAAACCAGCACTCAAAATTTTGTTGGATGTGGTTTTCTAGAAGAGGTGACCGCCACTATCTCGCTTGTGAAATTCACTCATCACTTCTTTTGTCTCACTTTCAAAAAGACAATTCAACAACACACCACCTGAATCCTTCCAAAATAAGACACCATTGAGGATGTAGTATTTTGAAGCTTTTAATTTCAATGATCTACTCTTACTTCTTGGCACTTCTGGCGAAGGATTCAAATGTTGGAGTACATAAACAATGTTGGAATACCAAGGAGATGAAGTAAACATCAGTGATAACTGTACTAGCAAGTCTTCCATTTCTTCTTCAAAGATGGTAACAATTATATTGATATCCAATGTGTGCAAGTTAGATTCAACCATGAGCTTTTCCAAACCGTGTCACTAGATTAGCTTTGTCGGTTTTATCTCCAGATCATATTCTAGCATCGTTGTGATCCATTTTCCCTACCTACCTTATGGATATGTTTGCATGAGAACATCCTTCACTGCTGTAGTTGGAACATAAGCCAAAATGTGTGATTGCAGAATGTATACCTGAAAGTCCTTTAGAGCTTTAACTAAGGCTAAAGCTTGTTTCTCAATAATATTATACTTTAGCATTTCATCTCTTCTAGTTCGACTGAAAAAGGCAATGGGCTGTTCAGTTTTGTGGTCCTTTTTATGCATTAGGACAACAATGAAAGTGTGCTCAGAGGAAATGAAAATATGATGAAATCTAAAGTATAATTAGGGCCGATCAAGTTGGTAGCACAAGACAATGAAAATTTAACTACATTGAATGATTTCTTTGCATCTTCTGACCAAATTAATTAATTTTCCTTCTTCAACATATTAATCATCTCTCTCAAGTGTTCAACAAGGTTGGGGATGAATCTCCTCAAAAAGTTGATTTTTCTAGTAAAAGATTGAATCTCTTTTTTGTTTCTTGGGAAATCTATTTGTTGGATTGCTTCAACTCTTGCAGCATCGATGTGAATACCATATTTTGAAATAATGTACCCCAGCAGTTTTCCCTCCTCCATGGAAAATAATCTCTTCTTTGGATTAAGGGAAATGCCGAATTTCCCACATCTCTAAAAAATAATCCTTAGATGATGCAGATTCCCTCCATCAAAGTTGGAAAAAACTGTAAGGCCATTGAAGTAAATAACTAGAAATACATCTTTTTCATTGGCAAAAGAAATATCCGTTGCTCGTTGAAATGTAGCCCCTGCATTCTTCAACCCAAATGGCATCTTGACCTACATAAAATTACCCCAAGGTGTCGTAAAGGTTGTTTTCAATTGATCATCTTCATGCACCAAAATTTGGTTGTATCCAGAGTATCCATCAAGAAGCGACATCCTTGAATCCCCAACTACCCTCTGCAAAATATGGTCCATCTTCGGAAGAGGATAATTGTCCTTCAAGGACACCTTGTTCAAATTCCTAAAATTAATACAAAGACTAATCTCCCCTATCTTTTTTCTTACCAGCACAAGATTTGACATCCATTCATAAAAAAAAATAGGAACTATGATACCAACTTTATAAATTCTATTTACCTCTTTCTCAATGGATGGCAGCAATTTGGGCTTAATCCTCTTCAGCTTCTGGAAAAATGGCTTATGATCAAGTTTGACTAGTATAGTATGCTATATGATGTTCTTGTCATACACCTTTAGATCTGAATAGTCCTAAGAAAATATAGCAGAAAATTCAGCCATTAAAGCAATGTAGTTACCTTTCATCTCAGGGGATAGAGACTTTGACAACTTGACCATTTTTGGCTTGTTAGCTATGCCAATGTTTATATTTTCAACACCTGTTTCTCTAGGGACCATTTTGGGCTTTTTTGCGACATCATCGCAATCAAATAACTCTTCCAAAGGCATGAGACCATGTGGAATGTTATTGGCTTTCAACTGCAACACTTCAACCTCGTTGGCTTCAATTTCTTGTTCATTCTCATCACACACATCACCAATATGGAAATGCAACAATTCATCCTCCATTTGTATAAAATTATTAATTTTCTTATCATCCAAAAACACCTTCCAATATCTGAGATTTTCAGGGACAGTTGGACAATGCTTAACATGAATTGAAAACTTATTATTAGAGTGGATGGGGATCTTAAACATGCTTGTTGTAGTGGCAAGGGAATCAGCCATAAAATTCTGACTTCTAGGAATCAAAGATAATGTATATTCTGAGAATTTTTTGAGAATATCAAGGACAACATTTCAATAAGATCATATCCTCCGATGCTTGGCCTGGTACTCCCCTTTTACCTATTTAATCACCAACTCAGAGTCGTCATAAACTAAAATATTCTTTCCTCCCAGCTTTTTGGGAATTTTAAGGTCGGTAATCAATTCTTTGTACTCTACCTCTTTATTTGAGAAATCAAAAGCCAACTTATATGATATTAATATTACATTGCGAGGGACTATACTTGACTAATGCAAGGGACCATGAATCCACATGCCAATCCCAACTCCTTCCTTTCCTAATGCTCCATCAAACTGCAGGGTCCAAAGACCAACTTCTTCATCAAGAAACTAAAATTTAGAGGGTTGATTTATTTTAGTTGTTGGAGGATGACTCGTTGTCTTGACAACTTATGTTTCTTGCACTAATTCAATAGTCTTTCAGGTGAACTTTTCGGCTGCAAACAGTCCACATCCTATTTCTCTTTTTCTGCAATCAAATACTTATATACACTACTTATAACTTCTAAAACTTCTAAAATTTAACCAATCGGATTGTCATCATCTACTAAAATCATATAATTATACAAAATAAAGGACTCTAAGTCAATATGTACATCATGGATAGGGTGATTATTAGGTCTCTCTTTTCTACTAATCATAAACTTCATCTTTTTCACTCGGTACAATTTTCTAAGCTGCTCAAACACTAGTATAGTAGCATAAGAGAAATCAAGTTGTAGGGTGCCTTTCCACTTTGCTCCCCGAGACTGAGAGAGAAACATGCCAAACCCTTGAGTAATATCAACAACAACCACATCCATCAACACATTCTTGGCTGGAATCTGGTTAAGAGACACTACCAAGTCTTTGATAAGACCGAGACACTTCGCTCTTCCCAAATCAAAAGAATAGAGATCATGATATGGTCGAGTGATATCTAATCCCATTTTTTCCATAATGGCTTTAGGAATAAGGTTTTGTGAGGCCCCAGAATCTAACATGGTGTTACAAAGGATAAAATCATGGAGTTTCAAACTAAGGTAGAATGGTTGGACTTCACTATCTTCTGGACTCCCATCTACGTTTGGACCAAACATAATTGCAGGGTCATCATCGACAACATTAACCACGTCTGACATTTGATCTACCTTTAACATCTTGTCAACCTGAGATTTATATTTATCATTCTTGACTAGTTCAATTAGAGGGTAAAAAATTTCAACTTAGAAATTTCATTATCTAAACTAAACAAGTTAGATTGCTTCTCTACCTATTTTTACGTGGTGTCATTCTTTATAGGTTTTCCTTTCTCTTACCTTCACTTTGAGTCTCCTTATTGTTCCTTGTATTTCTGGTAGAGGCTTCATTGGTCTTGTCCCGACTTAGAATAATAATCTCCTTTTCTTTATTTTGATCAACATGGGTTGTTTCTTTGTCTTAGGAATCTCTCTAAGCACTTTGCCTCCTCTGATTCAATGTAACAGCCACATTTCTACTCCTCAAATTGTAATGCTTTTGCATATGGCTGAGAGCATTTTGATAACCCCTTTGGTATTATTTGGTCTGCATTTCCCATACATCATCATTTGAGAGGACAAGTTTCCTATCACTTGGTGCAAAAGAATCCTGAGAGAATTGATCTTCCTCAGTTGGAAAAATAGGTAGTTGATCATGTTGATCCTCCTCAAAGAAATGGTTTTATTCAACAATCTCTTCTTCTTCTTCTTCCATGCCTTGAGTGTAATTTCGCTAAAACGGAGTTCTAATTTTCTATTGTCTCTGAAGATCTTGATTCTTCTGCTATTTCTACTTATTTTTGAATTTTGACTGCTGTTGACCCCTATAATTTGGATTCCTTATTGAAGGCTCTATCTATTGGTCTACAATGGTCATTCTCTCCATCATTTTTTCCATGGTTTTTATAAGAGTGTCAATTTTACCACCAGAAGAAGAGGAGGACTCCTCCTTTATAGTAACTTTCTTCCTAACTTTATTTTGGATTTATTAATAAACAAATTAGCTTCAACACTCACTGCATTTCTCTACATGTCTTCTAAGGTGGCAGGGTTTCTCTCCCTAAGCTAATAAGCCATATCCGGTTCAAAGTCATAGGGATAGTGCAGGATTTCTAAACCAGGGGGAGGTTTCATGTCATTAGGGATAGAATTGTACACCTTATTGAATATAGTTGTGAACTCCTACACTGTTTCATTTGGATTTCTCTTCATGGAGTTGTATTTAACCAAAATCTGTAATGGATTCTTCTTTTCTTTCCATCAGACTAAAAGCAAGTACGTCAGCTACTAAGAGTTGTTGATGGAACCAAGTGCCAAACCACAAAACTGCTTCTTAACCTCTTCGGAAACGATTTGTGCTATATTTCTAATTTTATCATCGCCATCATCAACCTCTTCGAGATCGATGAAATCCACCAATTTGTAAACATGACGCTAAGCTGTGATTTTTAAAGTTCCATCAAAAAGAGGAAGCCTTTGGACATAGTTTTGAGGTAGGGCGGCCAATTGACTAGGTAATGCTAGAGGGGAAAACCTTGCCATGATTACTGGAGGAAGTTATACAAGAACTACAACTCATTGTGTTGATGGGGATGATGATATCAATGGAGGTGATGGTGATGGATTAGCAATGACAGATGATGTGGCTGATATATTTGGACGTATGGTAGAGGAAGTAGAAACATACATATTCTCAAGTTGATATTGAATGTAGACCTTTTCCATGGTGATCTGATGCTGATCAGCTAGAATTTGGATCTTATTAAATTTTTACCAAAGCTCATGATCAGATTTAGAAAATAGGGATTTATAAGAAGGCAGGTAAGAATCAAACTTGATAGGGTCAAATACTACCTCTAAAATGAAAGATTCAGCTTTGATCAGAAAAGAGATAACTCAAAATGGATATCAAAAGAAATATCTTTGATAGTAAGCAATTAATAAGGCAAAGGATTAGTTCTTACCAATTTACAAGCTCCACTTTCAGGAAGAGGAGATTTGAGTTTCCTTAGCAGTTTCTCTGGATCATCAACAACAGGAGGTGGATTTGGGTCAGGGTTTTACCTCGTGTGTCTTTTAGGAGCCACAATTTTTCACCTTAACTTGATGTTATTTAGATAAACCTTTGTCGAGTACTGGAACCTGTCACCCATAGGACCAGTCTTGAATGCACTTGTAGAACTAATCCCACGGAAGATATATCACTCGTTTCCCCAGCAATGACACAAAAATTTCATCCTCCACAATGTCCTAAGGAAGGAGATCGACGGAGGTAAGATCAAACCACTTAGGGTTCAGTAGCTAGCCCTGCTAAACTAGAGAGGGATCTCTATATAAATCTCACAACCAAATATGACTAGAGTGGGAAAATGATATTAGGCTAGGTATGTTCAGCTCTAAGGTTTTGAAATTTAGGGTTTTGCTGGATCAAGAGTGAAAATCAGGGAACTAGGTCAAAAGATCAAAGGTTTCAGTTGCAAGATAGATAGAGGAGGAAGGTAGGTATGCTTTTGTGATAATTTAAGAGTTTGTCGATGTAGTGTAGGGTGTAAAAGAAAAGATTCAAAATGAGCATGACAAGCATGAATTCATTTATCAGAAGACTAAGTACACAAAATGATATTCCTAACCAAAACAGAGCTTAATTAAAATAATTATGCTTAAAACATCTTAGGAAAATCACTGAAGAAGGAAGACATGGAAAAGAGACTTGTATATCATTCATATAAAACTATAACAAAGAGAAAACATTATCAAAAACTCACAACACAAGAATTCGTGAATAATAGCTGCAACTATCCTTTGATTTCCTGTAAAAGATGATGAGTACAAGCTCCATGCCTTTCACTCTCTAATGTACAACCTGTAATACTTCAAAATGTGAAGTATTTATACAATTATTTACAGAAAAGTATCTTGAAACAAAATTCAAGATTTGTTACAAAAAATCATAAAAATATATCAAAACTGCTAAAAATATCATTTGGCTGAGCTCTAGTGTTGTTATGGACATTCTGGTGTAACTGAGGCCTTGAATAAACACTTATGTTAGTCCTACTCACTAATGAACTGCCTTGTTGTTCCATTTTTTCTGCATTCTATTTTGAAAACTATTGTAATAAATGTGCAATGCTGGCTTCTTTTGTTGCTTAAAATGTGATGAAAAGGTCTTCATTGTCCTTTGAGCAGCGAAATGAGTGATCTGGTGCTATGTGAATGGAAGTCGTGGTCTTTCCGTTGAAAAATTACATGAAAAACAGTGAGAAATCATGGTTGAGGGCGTGAAAAACTGAACTGATATTGACTATAGGGAAGAATTATGAGTCATTGATCTCGACTGGCTAAACCAGGTTGATTAGATCTAGGCCGTTGATTCGGGCTAATTATATATCACAATCACGATAGGGATAGGGGCTCTAAACCATATTCCATAGTGTTTTTCCGACGGGCTGGTGAAGGAGATAAAATAAGCATATATACAAATATTAGAAACAAAAAACTAGACATGGCATAAAAGACCTTAGCATTGATTTATTCCTCACATTTTCATTATTAAAATAATGTTTATGATACAAATAATACACGAAGAGAATTTGTTTCAATATAGTGTGTTGTTCTTGGACGCTATGGTTGAGCAAATCTTTCAACCAAACACTAGTCTAGGAGTCTAACTAGTTGGAGAGAATCTCTCAACCATCTAGGTGAAACTAACTCCTAACCATGAGGAACAAACTCAATCTAGAAAGGTAAAATTAAATCCAACTTTCTTGATTTTAATTTGTTTAATTATTTTGGAATTATAATTGTTTTAAACACATGAGAGTGAGGCTAACATTCCCCCTCTCGATGATAAGTCCAAAATAAGAACCAAGAACCAACTTCCAAGGTCTTATGTTGAAACTGTTGATCCTTGAAAACATTGCCTGAAAACTGCCAAAGTTGGATGTTGAAAAAACTCCAATCTGAAGAGAACATGAATCAGCTGTAAGTTTGATTCATCTATGAATTTTTCTTGACGACCACATCATGTTCCAAGCTGCAAAAGGATCCATCTGTCCTTTGCTTGCAAACAACATCTTTTATCCACTGAAAAAATGTTGATGATGCCCACTAACAAATTTTCTTTGTCCACTGACAAAATATTGAGAACACCCATTGGTGAATTTGTTGATGTCGAAACTGATCACTATTGTTTGTTGAAAACTTCTCACTGGCTGCTTTGAGGAAGATGATGACTGCTCATTGGCTACTTGATGTTGACCACTCATTGGCTACTTGATGTTGAACGCCCACTGACTACTTGATGTTGAACAACCACTGGCTACTGATGATGATCGCCCACTGGCTGAGTTGATTCTATCAAGAACTATTTACTACTGCTTGTTGATGTTGTCGAAACTTTTAGTTTGACAACCTTCAATTCCATTATTATCATTCCCCCCTTTTTCAGCTGAAAGGAGAGACAATCGACATTTTATTTTGGAACTCTCCCCTTCAGGTGCGGGAGAGTTTCACCATCTTCAATTTACTATAGAATTTACTGTCTTGTGAGACTGAATCCTTCAATAACACACAAACAATTGTTTGACTGTAGATGACCATTTCCAAGGATCAAACCATGCATAATTTATCTTCACTCTGGGTGGTTGATTTCACTTTCAACATCTTTTAGATGAATGATTTTTCCTGCCACAATGGTGACAAGGATGGAGGTCAAAGCATTTACTCTCGATATGGCCATTTCACTTACAATGATTACACTTAACCAAATTCTGATCATTGTTGAGAAAACCAACACTTACAAACTGAACTGATTTTGAGAAATCTGGAACTAAAAAAGTGTTTCTTTGTTGTATTCTAGGCCATGTCGATCTTTGTTGCTGGAGATTTCTTCCCAAGGTCTGATCACTTTCTTGGAAATATTATCCTATTGTTATTCTTCATACTTATTGTTGCTACTAACATTCTATCCTTGACTTATTAAACCTTCTGTATCACACTGAGAATCAAGCATTAACAGTTCATCTGTTTGACATGTTGCATCAAACTGATTAATTTCATCTTTGGTACTACTTGTTGCATCATTAAGTAGTACAACTGGTTGGTTGAGATCACTTGCGTCACAACTTATATCAACTTGATTGATTAGTTCATCTGCGTCAGAACTTATATCAACTTGCTTGATTAGATAATCTGTGATGAGGTCTTTTGTGTCACAACTTGCATCTATCTTCTCTACACATTGTGCATCAAGTAAATATTGTTTTTCACTTAATTGAATTTTGAGTGCATGAATGAGTTTTTCTTTCATTTCGAGCTCAATTTGAAAGTCTTTTGCTGCTTCTAATGTGTTGGTCATTTGATTGATTAATGCTTGATTCTGTTTCAACTTCCATTCCAGTATTTCAAATTTTTTCTATAACTCATGATTTCAATCTTGCAAAATTTTAATCTCCAGTTCTACACTTTGAAGACATTTTCCTCATTTACCCGTTATGACTTTTGACACACTCACTTGTACTGGCTCTGTTTCTTACTTGATTTTTCTTGACGCTTTCTTGTAACACTTGCGGGATTCGAAGATCTCACTTGCTTGAATTCTTGAACTTGTGTTCCTAATTTAGTTTATCAATGGAATGGTTGAACTCACGCTCGCTTGAACTTTGTGAATGCTTCAATCAGCTTGACGCTTGCTTGAAATTTTTGTTAACAAATGAACGCACGCTCACTTGAATTTTGTAGTAGGATGAGGGTGTCAGATACCACCGAAAATGCACCCAATGTTTACAATGACAAGTTCAAATGATACTGACTTAGTTGAAGAGAATTGACTCACTTTACCTCCTATAAATTCACAATTTGGGTGTCGGTTTTGACTGAGAAGGCACCCTTACAATTGACTCAAATTTAATTTTGATTACTAGTTGTCTTACAAAAAAATAAGATTATTTTCAAGTTACACAATGACCAATTGTTATTGAATGTTGAAGTAGTCTTTTGAAATGCATGAGTTTGCAGTTGCATTAACTTGATTGCCTTGTTTGAATTTTCTTGTTGATGTAGAATGGTGAAGTTGACAACTTTGATTATGTGTTGTAGTTGCGCAAATTCATGTAATTGTTTGTGCTTGATTGAATGTTCATTGCAGCTTCTTAATTTTAGGTGCTTTGATTAATGTGCTTGTTTCATTCACTTTCTTTAGACTCTTTGTGTGTGCTAGATAAGATAATGGTAGTGTCAAAACTAGACACAAAACATGCAGAATCAATCACTACACAAGGTGTACCTAAGATCCCCTTATTCAATTTTGGGTGGATCTAGGACACTTCAACACCACAAAAAAAATATATCTTTATTAGATATTAAATACATCAACCTTCAACTTCACAAGATTGTGATTAAGATTTGTCAAGAAATGAAAAAGTCAATCTCACAACCCCTTTAAACAACTTGTCTTCAAAAATAAATGTACACTGAATTAATCTCAAAGTAAAAGCTTTCTTCAAAATACAACAATGAGCTTCCCTTTTAAAAATACACTTAACGCTCCAAATTAAAAAACAAAAACAACAATAACAACATCTTATCTCTCCAACATAAAAATTATTTTTTACTTTCATAAATTTCAACTCCATTCCATAAACTTCAAACTCATCTCATACAATAAACCACATCTTATTACACCTCCAAAAAAAACCTTTAGCTTAACACTGTTATAACTTATCTCTCCAAAATATCTTGTTATTACTCTCATAAAATATACTCCTTATCACTCCATTACAAATCTTTTTCTTATTACCAATCTTAAGATTTTTTGAAACACACCTTAACACTCCATAATAAAATTTAAATGAAATACGAGAAGAGCGTGTCCCTCCAAAAAAGGGTTTTTTATTTTTTAATCCCTTTTAAACTCCCATTAAAAGAATTTTATGGAGTTCATTTATTAAAAAAATGAAAAAAGGTTAATTTTACGTTCACTTTAAAATAACTCCATGCATGCTTTTAACAATCACCGTACTTTTAGTCACGCTAGCACTTTTTTACGCAACGACTGGGTTCATCTCTTCGGACATCACTGCTCTTCTATCTAGGCCTGCACCCGTGCCGTTCCTGGGAATCAAAAATTATGCATTAATAGTGTAGTTCCTTAGTGAATCATGCCAAGAAAACAGGGTGGTTGTGGCCATCCTGCTGTTCGACCACAGTCACGATATTGGGATTTACGCTGCAGATAGAAGTCACGACTTTGCCAAATCCTCCAGAAGACGGTGGAGCTCAAAGATCGAATTCACTGCAACAACCTCGATCTTGGGTCCAACGATGAAGATGTGATGCTCAGACTTGGAGTGATGACTGATGATAAACAATTCCACTCTCGAATATGCGAGCAGGGTGGGAATGATTTATGGTATTGCGACGCGGGGATTTTGGTGCTTATATCCACCAGTAACAATAACCACATCGGTTGGTGGTGCTAGGATGCACAGTGAATGAGACGGGCCTCTATTGGTTGGGAGATAATAGTCGACTACCTGGCGATTCATATGCGGTTATTTGCTTCCTTTTCCGATGAACAGAGCATCCAAGCATGTAATTCCGCTCATGAGCTTGAGCTGAGCTATGTCTCCTGGACCTGGAAGCACATGAAATAGATTTTGCCAATAAATAAATAATGGGATGGCAACTGCTCGTCCAAATTACGCAGAGACGAAGGTGGAGCAATGAAGGACGAGCATCCACAGACAAGAGATTCGATTCACTTTTGGAGTCTAATCCCTTGTTGATTCCACTAATTTACCATAGAAGACTTCTTCCAAGGCAAGAGTGCTCATGAAACACAATCTCCTCGGATACCAGAAACCTCAAAAGTTGTAGCCCCTTTGATGCCAACAGAACTTGCAACCAGCATTTGACGAACTGACAAGAAATGCCCGCTTCCAGATTTATTTGATTCGGGAGCGCAGACATGAACATTGAAGCGACCTCTATTGACAAGAGATTTGACAAGGCATTTGAGCCCTGGAGCTTCTATTCCATCCTTGTTGGGGTTCCTGAAAGTTAGTGCAACCAAAAATGTAGCCTGATCCGAAGTACATTAAAAAGGATGCCAAGGATCCAAATGACTGATTTAAAGCTTGACATCTGAAGATCTGTTAATCGGAACCCCACGTTGCTAGTTTTAAACTGTGGTTGTTGTTGAAGACGCACAAGAGATGATGGTGCCTGCAAAGAAACTCGTTTCCGTTGATTTTTGATGTGGTTGTGAGATCCACCACGTATTGCACTTGGGATTAGATCACTCACATGAATTATGGGCGAAGACGGCTGAAATCATTACAGAGATCTGTCTCACAAAATTTCAGAAAACCAATGGCTACATGCCTCAGAAATATCATAAATTACCTCGCTCAAAACCGGATTTTACATTAATTGGTCTTGATCTGGGTCATTGTTTCCTTAATAGCTCACAAATTTAAAACCTGCTATGAAACCACATGAAAGAGATCAAATAAGTATATATAAAAATGTCAGATACAAAAGACTAGACACAAAAGACTAGACATAGCGGAAAAGGCCTCAGCCTTACTATTCTTCACATTCTCATTATTAAAATAATGTTTATGATACATATAAATACATAAAGAGAATTTATCTCAAGATAATGCGTTTATCTTGGACACTACAATTGAGAAAATCTAGAAATCTAACTAGTTGGAGAGAATCTCTCAACCAACTAAGTCTAAACTGACTCCTAACTATGAAGAAAAAACTCAATTTATAAAGGTGGGATTATTTCCAGCTTTCTTGATTTTAATTAATTTAATTATTTTGGACTTATAATTGTTTTAAACACATGAGAGTGACGTTAACCGCTGAACCCGAACTTTATCAAGAATAACTTTATAAAATATCGCATTTGGTCGCGTTGGTTTCCATATCACAATCACAGCGTAAAAAGGGCCCAATCCATATTACATAATGATTTTAGATTAAACGGATCTGAAGTACCCTTTCAATCCATTATAAAAAAGATTGCATCCGACCGGTCTTTCCACATCGCAATCGCAACTTGGAAGACATACATGGGAGTGGGACCATAAAGTTAGTCCAATCGCTGGGAGCCAGAACTTAATAGCTGCAAGACTTATTAGCTGCAGGGTTTATCGGCTTCGAGGTTTATTGTGGGATGCGATATTGTTTGTGAGATGCAGGACTTAATGCAGGATGCAAGATTGTTTGTGGGATGTGGGACTTAATGCGGGATATCACAATCGAGAAAGGGTGAGGAGCATTGTTTTATAATTTATGTAATATACGTCGATTGCAAGCTACGAGCTTTAAAGGGATTTGAATATAGTTTAATGGGTGCAACTAGAGTTAAAACAAATGGAATTTCGGCTAGAGTTAATACAAATGGACTTTCAACTAGAGTTGGAATTTTCAAAGGGATTTCACATAAAGTTTAAATGTATAATACAAAATGGAAATGTGGCTAAAGGAATATTCAAAGGCACTTTGGGATAAGGCTAGAGTTTGAAAATTAATATGAAATATGAGTGTTTCCAAGGGAAAAATGGGTTTTGACTTGGGATTTAAGAATTTCTCAAGGAAAAAGGGGTTTTAGATGGAATGGTGGGATTTATGAGGGAAGATTGAGGGAGTTATATGAAGTACGAATGGAGATGTTGGAACAAATTGAAATCTCCTTGAACACATTTTTCCCTCTAATTACTACTCCCATAGTGATTAACCATAAGTGATGTTATGACTATTTTTGACCATTTTGATGACTTGACCTATTGATGACATCTAATGGAGTATGAAACCGACCATGAGATGATATAGATGGTGATCAAAACATTTTACTGATGACTCATCATAATGAGTGATGATACGACCAAAATGGCATTGGATCGTGAAATGGAGAGAGCAATAACATACCTAGACATACTAACCAGTGATCAATTTATTTGAAAATATAACAATTCGACCTAATAACCCTATCAACAACTTTAAAAGAGTACATTTGATCACTTGTGACCAGCAGGACTGACAAGCACTAACACATACCATGGTTTAAATGGTTCAAAATAAACAAAGGATTAATTCTTGTAAACTAATCATTTTGTTTATTTGTTGCTCCAGTCAATGTGAATACATTTCACAGTCTAAATTCATTTAAGCTCATCAACAGCTCTAACGTCTAATGAAATACATTTTAAATTTTAGGGTTTTTGTCACAGCTGAGAAGAAATTTTTACCAAAGTTTTTTGAAGGCAAAATAAAAAGAAAATAATTTTACATGCTATATAGGGTACATAAATATTAATATTTTGGGGAGAGATTGATGAGGTAAGAACATATATTTACTTCAATGTTATTTATGAACTATCATGTGATTTATATAAAAACTATTTTCCTCTTGTATTTTACGATGCAAGAGAAATAATAAAGGATGTTTTGAAAATTGTTGGGTGGACAGATTTGGTTACAATAAATCACAAAGGAACAATTTACTCCATTAAATTATGTGAAATCATTAATGTAATTAATCTTTATCTTATAGTTTGTGTGGGAGGTTATGAAATGAAACTAAATAGTAACCAACTCTCGTAAAGATGAAAGGGTTGTAAACTTGAATCAAAAGGGGGGATGACAGGCTTTGGAGGTGAAAATTTCTTTTTTTAAAGGAATAATGTACATCTTCTGTTGGGCTGCTTTATTATGATTGTGAGATTTTAATTTATGCTATCACGATTCATTATGTTTTTCCTTTGTATTTATCGGTAAAAATGAAATATTTTTGATTTGACATGATCATATAGTGAATATTTCATACATATTTTATTCAATATTTCTTAAATATATACTATTTAGAGGGTTTAAATCATAATTTGAGTGACATGTTGCAAGTAGGAATCATATTGATACATGATATCTATGATTCCCTTGCACATTTAATTTGAATATTAATACATACCAATTATCTTTCATTTTATTTTTCTTTGTTGTTCTTTTATTTTATCTTCTTTTACTAGCGAACATGACTGATTAAGAATGATATGACATGATCACATTGCTAATCTTTCATACATATTATTGATTTAATATTTCTCAAAGATATACTATTTAGAAAGAATTAATTCAACATTATAATTGACTTGTTGCCGGTTGAAATGATATAGGTACATGATATCATATGCTTTTACTACACATTCCAATTGGACATATTTGGAATTTTTTGTTTTAGTCATTAACGATTTATTTATTTAATAAGTTTCACATATTGTAAGCCTTCTGACCTATATTTTCTTAAAACATTCTTTTATTTATAATCTGACTATGTCTATTGCTATCATAGAAAAATATGTATAAATAATATTAAACACAAAGAATACCCCCTGTGATTCAAGAGGGCTAGTCTCCAACTTAAAGTTGAAGGATCATAAGATATTCATTTGATGCCTTTTGGGTTGTTTCTTATTGCCAAGAATAATACGGGAGAAAAAAAGTCCCAATAGGATGGTGCCTAGACTTCGATCTAATTGGAGAAAGCATGTATATGCTACAAATTGATGTGGGAAAGAGACAAATAACCACTCTTGGATAGACCATTGGGCCATGGAAAGAACTAATGATAGATCACATAAATCATATGCGATGAAGGCTTGGTGGACTTGGGGTTGGAACCTTGCCTAGAAAAATTGTGCCATTAGGCTACTAGGGCCACCAGACCACTGGAGATTTTGAATAGAATCATTCACATGGAGAGGCCTGTATATTGGCGAAACCCAACCCAATGTAACTTCGCCACTAGGTAACTGACCAACAGGACCATAAAGGAATTTAAGTGGAATAATGAGTAGTGGGTGGACCTAACATACATTAGTGAATGGACCCTATCAGACTTCATGCCTTTGGATGCTTGAATGATTCAGATGGAGAGCAGCGCTATTTTTTTTTATCTAACATATATCGTGGAAATGATGTGTGGGGAGCGTGGCAAGAAGAACCTGATCGATTTGGTGTGAGGTGTGTTGAGGTGGCCCAAAGGGCTTATAGGCTCTCAGCCATTGGGTTAACCATATGGTTATGTAGAGGTTGGATTCAAGGGATCCTTGGTCTAATTTCCATGAGCTACATAGCAAAACTGGGCATTAGACATGTTGTAGAAAATTTTTTCAAATCTCAAACACAAAAGATTTCCCAAAGAAAATTCCAACAAGGAAACAAAATTAAAGGTATGTGAAGCTACAATAGTATGGAAATCATGGATTTATGTGTCCATCTCAATGCCATAATCACCCATGTGCCCTTTTCTACTAATATGACCCTATTCTAGTCAGTTGAACAAAAAGTTAGTGTTGGCGTAGTACCAACAATTGAAAAAACTATGTCAAAAAGAATCCTTGATATCTTTGTGGGGAATGAACTCAATTTATATAGGAGTTATTTTAAAATATCCCTCTTGGAAAATTTGTGAAGTTGCTAATCAGGAAAGGCTAAAATATGGACTTAGAGGTTCCTTTTCTAGAATATTTGATAAAGGATGATTAAAGTTTTGAGCATGAGGCGAATAGACTCAAATATTATTAACAAATTGGAAAAGAAGTTGATAAAAAAACGATGAAGAAGATGATGTTATCATCCTTATAGGAGATATTAAGAATTTAAAACCCAATTTTCTAGGTTCTCCTCTCATTATATATTCACTTCGCTCATAGGGCTCATAGGGCTCATTGGGCTCATTGGGTTTTAAATTCTTAATTGGGCTCATAGGGTTCATAGGGCTCATTGGGATCATTGGGTTTTAAATTCTTAATTGGGCTCATAGGGCTCATAGGGCTCATAGGAGATATTAAGAATTTAAAACCCAATTTTCTAGGTTCTCCTCTCAACATAGTGCATATTATGAAGGCTTTGGCAAGCCATCCTAGAGTAGGACTGAGTTTGATTGAAGATGATTCACTTCATCTTTTATTTCAAATGGTTACAATAGTTAAATAATTTGGCACGCTTCTAATTCTCCCCAAAGCCCTTAGGGTTAGGCCTAGTTATTGGCCGCGAGACTCGATTTCCTTCGGGGTTGATCAGCCCAGATATTTCCGTGGATGTAGCGGCTACCTAATGACCAGGGTGCCCTTGAACCACACCAAATAAAAAATAAAAATTGGCATGCTTCCTTTACATATCATTGGCATGCCATGTATACACTTGGTCTCCTATTAGTCAATGAAAATCAAAGTGTGGAAAAATCCATTCATGCACGCCACATGTGAAGGATTTTAACTGCAAGACTCGGGATGGAAACATTAACAATCCTAGATCTCCTCAACCTTCACCAAGATGAAAATGAGTAGAATACAAATTCTGTCACATGCATTTTCCTTTATTTATAGACCCTTATATAGACACCAAGCAACATAAATATTTTGTGCACCATGTTCCTTCCACATAGGTGGTTTTGCAAATGACAGTGAAATATAATTAATAGGACCGATGATGCCACAATAGGCAGTAAGTGGCATTGAAAGAGAAAAACATACTTTACATTTCTAGTAGCACTAGCTTATTACAAGTTAATATGAGAATGTTTATAATTGTGTCAAGCTCCTAAAATATGGCTTTGTATAATGTCTACATTGCCAACTTAGTGATGGAAATACACAATAGAAGATACATTGTTGGAGGTTCAAGGAGTAGTGTCCATTGTGTTCTCTCATGTTTCTAAGATTAAAAGTGAGAACGCTATAAAAGAATGAGAATAAGGTATCTAGATTATATGAAACACCATCTTAGGTATAACTATACATGCAAATGATCTTTATTGACAAATAAAAGCATTAGGAGAACTGGTGCACTACCCTTTCCTCGAGATTATGCATGTGATAGAGATATATACTTAGCCTTCCACCTTGGTAGCCAACTCTTTGTGGATTTTGACTCATGTCATGATAGGAAGGCTTATTTCAATCTTAAACATGAAGAATATATTGATGAGGTATGGGAACAATGAATGCTGGAAAATCCGTCATTATATAATGCCGTGAACTTTAGGGTATGTGAAATGGTTGTAGAACAAGGATCTATATCCTTTTATTTACAATTATGGACAAAAGGGAGAAGGAAAGGAAATCTACTAGCTTGACATTATGTCATTACCCTTCTTAGAGATTATAAACTAAGTGTGAAATTTATATTTTTTCTTCTTCACACTCCCTTCTTCTAGTTAAAATACATACTTCATCTTATGACCCAAATTTATGCAGGAATGAAATGAAATATAGATGCAACAGAAACCGAGAGCTACAACCAAAAATAAACTTCAATTTTTTACATGCAAAATGGAAATAAACTAGCTCGGGCGATTGTAGATTATCTTTGAGAAGAGATGTGATGACTACATGCCTCTGAACTGTGTTACAATGAGGCTCCAAGGAATTTTATTATTGAGAAACAAGGAAAAACCCTAAACATCCAAAAACCTAACCCTAGGAGAGGAAGCACCAAAAGTTTGTGGGCCCTGTTCAACTTCCTGGGGTTGTCACTTTGGCACATGATCTTCGTCCGGTGTGTAAAATACCTCGATAGAAATATATATCTGAAGACTTCAACATTCGACTACAAATGCCTATTGCAAGATGCTGGTTTTCCTGTTTTCCAAAAAAATGTGGCTTAGGGCCTCAAAACAACTCTGGAAGTTCAGGACCCGAAAAACTACCAAAAATAGTAAACTATGCTACAATTAAGGAAATTGAAAGAAACAATGTTGGGGGTCCAAGTGGAATAGGAAGGTGGCCACCAATACCCACCTGGATCATCTTAGAAAGTGGGATGTTTGAGAAAATGATTCCCCACTTTAATAAGTGTGGAGGTTGTATGGATTTTTTTGAAAAGGATCGGTTCCAAAAATGGAAAATTGTCTCTTCTTGGGACTCATTGAATATAGGACGTTCATTGGCACAAACCTTAGTCCTTCGTGGGAAAAATATATTGTAGCAACTAAATATGATGTAGAGAAATACAAACACACATCAAACTCATTAGGTAATGGAGCGATCATCGAGACAATTGATAATTTTATTCTTGTGCTAAAAAGAAGTCACAATGTAAGGGAGTTTTTGATCCAAAATGGATCCTAAAACCCTCTAAGTCTTCATATAATCAAAAAATATCGCAAGGGATGAACCTTTAAAAAGGGCGGATAACACTTTCGGGAGAGAAAAACATGAAGAAATGATAAAAAACAGAGTCTATCGGAGGCTTGAATAAATTTGCACAAGAGCCGTCAGATATGGCCAATCAATGGTCCAGATTTGATCGACATATCGCAATTGGTGGTGGCAAGCGGAGTTAATCGGATGCGGCTATATAGAAATTGCAATGGCGGTCAAGTGCGATTAGATGAGGACCATCGATCAAGCACGCAGATCCAATGGTCTAGATCTATTCGCGCTATATCGCATTGTTAATAGATATTATATATAAATATATAATATTATTTTATATTATTATATATATTATATTATATATATATATATATATATATTTATATATAGGGACTTAACCATGGTCCGACGGATCGTATATCGCAATATCGCATCGTAGCATTATAAAGGGGCGATGCCAAGCGGCCAATAGCCATGCGATATGTCGATAGCCGATAAGGCCGTTCGACGCAATCAGCGATCGAAAGCCAATCCAATATGCGATATGCGATATATCCAGACGTGATGGGGTTTATAAATGAAAATACATATATCTTGAGTTCCAGAAAATAGGGTTTTTCTTTGTATTTCTTGTTTTTGTTAAATGAACGAAAAACAAAGGAAGTGTGAGTTGGGCGATAAAATGAACCTGAAAGGGTTTTTCACATGTAGCGATAGTGTTTTCAGATCTGAAACAAGTGGGATTTTGGGCGGGCCTTAGGCGGTAAGTGGTATTGGACAGGCTCTACCTCGACCCATACACTAGTCGCCACGTGGCTCAACGCTCGAGAGAGAAAACCACCTTTTCGGGTGGGTAACCTCCGTCCACGTAAGCCACCTGAAATCAATAATAACCATTGGATCAATGATCACTTGCGATAGCACCTGAAGATGGACCCGATGGAATATAGGGCGAAAGTAATGATTTTTGAAGTCCGATAGACTGTGTTTGGGCGGATTTTCCTATGTTTTCTGTGTATTCTCTGTGTAAACAGAGAATTACCATTTTGGGGATTTCAAAGGGCACTGATGGTCCCTTCCGTTGTATAACAGGTGGCCACCTTCCATGAAGGCATTAACAAATGATTACTTAACACTCAAAGGGGGATTCGAGTGAACAGAGGCCAGGAGTGAGAAAACCCAGAAGAGGAAACAAACAGACAGCTTCGATTGGCTTAAAAGCCACTGAATGACAGAGACAAAGGCAAGAAATGTTGAGACAGAGAGAAAACAGAGACAGAGAGTCAATGAGGAGAGTCTATGTACTTAGAAAGACTTGGGGGATCCAAGTAAAGCCTTGTTGTTTTGTATCTGTTGTGTGAGACTCAAACTTAGCTCACTTTTGTAAAACTTTGTTCTTGAAGACATAATAGAGAGGTCACCACTGAAGGCTGGACCAGGAGACGTAGCCCAGGATTGTTGGGTGAACTCTTTGATTATCTTGGTGTGCTATGTGTGTGTGTGTCTGTTATGTATCTTTAACTGCTTCATTGTCTATATTATTCGTAATCTTTTCGATCCATTGCACTAAGTAATATAGGAAAATCCATGCACATGAGTCTGTAATACCTTAATATTAGTCTAAGATCTCATTTTTAGATCAAGTGGTATAAGATCTTTAGGTTTGCTAAGGTTAGACAAGCTTGTGCTGGATTGTTGAATGCTAACTAGGTCAAAGCTCGAACTAGGAGAAGGAGAACTTGTTGAGGCTAATCCAGAAATTGGAAGAGTCTATCCTAGGAGGAGAATGGTAGAACAAACCCCATTGGATTCAAAATCTCATTTCATGGACAGTTTCATGACCATGAGGGCCATGGTAGGAGGGATGTATCGAGAATTTAAGAAAGGTCAAGGTGAAAGTACTTCAACCTCCAAACAAGACAAAGGAGCAGAGGAACCTTCTCTAGATGCCCCAAAGGGCAAAGGGAAAGGGGAAAGGCTTCCTCCATCATCTCCTCCACCATCACCTCCATCGTCCTCATCTCCTAGCCCTGAAAAGAAAAAGAAGAAAACATCTGTGATTAAATTAGATGTGAAATTTGATTTGCCAATCTATGATGGAGAATTAAATGCAGAAAAGCTAGATAACTTGATTAGACATATTGATGTATATTGCAAGGTGCAGAACATTTATTTAGAGAGGAGCAAGATTCAGCTAGCTAGCCTTCGCCTTGGAGAAACTGCACTAGTGTGGTGGGAAGGTAAGACACAAGTTGATTTGAAGAATCATGGTAAAATTATTTCTACCTTGAATGAATTTGTTTCTGTCATTAAAATAAATTCTATCCACTAGCCTATATGCAACAAACAATGATGAGTTGGCAAACTCTTTGCCAATTAAAGGGCCAAAGTGTACAAAGCTATACCCAGGAATTTAGAAAAAGAGCTTTAACGCTAGGCATATCTCTAGACTCACCTGAAAATTTGCTAAAGTATATAGGTGGTATGCATATCTATTTGAGGCACACCATTCTCATGTTTAACCCCACTAGCCTAGATGATGTATCAGTTTAGGATACACTTCTAGAGGCTAGAGGCAAGAATGTGAACCCAAAGATTGGGGGATCATCAATACCCTCTGCAAGAAAAAACAAGGAAAAGAAGAAGCATAAATGGAAAGAAAGGAAGGAAAATGCTGTACAGAAAGACAAACCTTCATGCACTTACTGCAAGAAGGATGGGCACGATGATGAACACTGTTTCTCTTTGCATCCGGAGCTGAAACCCAAGAAGTTCGGTGTTAAAAAGAAGAAAATTGTTGCTGCTATTAAGAAAGATTTGGGGTCAGCCTCAGGTGATGAAATAATAGTCATAGCCACAGGTATGAAAGGTAAAAATTCTGAAGCATCTACAAGTAATTCTACACAATCTATTGATAATGAAGATAATGAGAGGAAAAGACATGAGATTTTTCATATTAGATTTATTTCCAAGAACCAAAAGATTGATACTTTATTTGATAGTGGATCACAAGTAAACTTGATTTCTGAAACAATTGTAAAGAAGTTGGGCTTACTAACAACACCTCACAAGAAGCCATATCCATTAGGTTGGGTATGTGATAAAGCAAAGCTACAAGTGACTAGACAATGTAAACTTAGGTTTGCTATTGGGTCAACTTTTGTAGATGAGGTTGAGTTGGATATAGTTCCCTTGGATATACGTGGTATTCTTTTAGGAAGTCCTTACTTGTATGATAGAAAATCCATTTTCTATAGAACTGAAAATAAGTATCAACTCACTAAAGATGGAATAGAATACATTGTAAGAGCTCATAAACTTAAAAATAACTACTCTCTCATAAACTCAGGGTAGATGAAAAGAATTGTAAATTCATGCAAGCAATTTTTACTAATGGTTGTAAAGGAAAAGACCCTTGATGAAACCAATGTAATTGAAGGTTGTGATGCTAAACAGAACGCTGATTTAGATAAAGTTGTTTCAGAATATTATATCCTATTTCAAAAACCTAAAGGTTTGCCGCCCAAAAGGGAAATAGTACATGATATTCATTTGCAACAAGATGCTCCATTGCCTAACATCGGAATGTATAGGTTATTTGCTTTAGAGAATGCAGAGATCAAGAATCAGTTACAGGACCTGCTCGATAAAGGGTTCATAAGGCCAAGCACATCACCATGTGGATCTCCAATCATATTGGTGAGAAAGAAAGATGGTTCATGGAGGATGTGCAATTATTACAGAGCATTGAATAAAATAACGATCAAGAATCGCTATCCTCTTCCTTGCATTGATGATCTATTAGATCAGTTGAAAGAAGCAGTTTACTTTTCCAAGTTGGACTTGCGTAGTGGCTATTATCAGGTCAGAGTTGCAAAACAAGATGCATGGAAGACTTCTTTCAAAAC
The DNA here is from genome assembly GCA_000404065.3 of Pinus taeda. NCBI lineage: Eukaryota > Viridiplantae > Streptophyta > Pinopsida > Pinales > Pinaceae > Pinus > Pinus taeda. The sequence continues at coordinate 47,026 of APFE031183422.1, forward strand.
AAAGCAAGGGCTATATGAATCACTAGTTATGCCTTTTGGCTTAAATAATGCTCCTGCCACTTTCATAAGAGTTATGAATGATGTACTCCAACCTTTTATTGATGATTTTGTAATTGTATATTTAGATGACATTCTTGTTTTTAGTCAAACGTGGGAAGAACATTTGAAGCATGTAAAACAGACTTTAGATGTTTTGAAAAGAGAAAATCTCTATGTAAAGTTAACAAAATGTGAATTTAGCAAAACATCTTTAAATTATTTGGGTCATATTGTAGGGGGTGGTGAATTGAAGATAGATCCCTCTAAGGTTGAAGTCATTGTGAACTGGCCTAAACCCATATTTGCTACAGAAGTTAGGTGTTTCCTAGGAGCATCACAATATTGGATAAAGTTTATTGCTAACTTTTCCTTGATTGCAGCTCCCTTACATGCTTTAACGGGATTGAACAAGGTGTTTTAGTGGGGAGACAAACAACAGAAAGCCTTCAACACCTTGAAAGAAAAAATTAGTACAACATCAGTATTAGAACTGCCATATCTTGAAAAACCATTTGAGATTGAAATAGATGCTAGTGACTATGCCATGGGAGCAATGTTGATGCAACATAGTAAACCCATTTGTTATCATTCTGAGACATTTAATTCTACAGTAGTTAATTATCCCACATATGATAAAGAATTGTATGCATTAGTGCAGAGTGTGAAAAAGTGGAAACATTACCTAATGGGAAAATAAACAATTATATATACAGATCATAAACCACTTCAATATTTTCACTCACAAACTAAATTGCAGCAATCAAGACATTATAGGTGGATGGGTTTTCTACAGCAATTTCATCTTGTCATCAGATATAATAAAGGCATACACAATAAGGTTGTAGATATTCTATCTAGACCAATCATAAATGCATCTACTATACTTAAACATAATTCAATAATGCATGAAAGCTACATTGAACAATATGCTCAAGATATAGATTTTAAAGATGTATATGCAACCTTAAGTCATGGAAAACAAGTAGAAGAATTGGATTATTATGTTAAGGACCAACTCTTATATCATTTGGGAAAGTTATGCATTCCTCAAACTGAAAGAGTCAACATAATCCAAGAAGCACATACTTCTCTAATATCAGGTCATTTTAGTGTAAGTAAAACAATTGCACAACTGCAAAGGTTTTGTTATTGGCCAAGAATGCATGGAACAGTTTCTAGATATATTAGAGGGTGTACCATGTGTGCTAAAAGTAAGCCCAACAATAGAAAATTAGGCTTGTACACTCCACTTCTAGTTCCTTCTCGTCCTTGGGGAAGTGTTTCCATGGACTTTGTTGGGGGATTGCCAAAATCTAGAAAGGGTCATGATTATTTATATGTTATTATGGACAGGTTCAGCAAAATGTGTATTTTAATACATGGTAACAAGCAGATTACAGCTGAACAAACAATGAAGTTGTTCTTTCAGCATGTCTCGGTTCATTTGGGTTACCCAATTCCATTGTATCTGATCGAGATTCCCGATTTATTAGGAAGTTTTGGTCAGGTTTGTGGGAATTGATGGACACCAAATTGAAGACAAGCACAACATTTCATCCACAAACAGATGGCCAAACAGAGGTGGTTAACAGGACAGTGATCCAGTTGCTCAAGGGTTATTGCAGCAAGCATCCCAAGCTTTGGGATGAACATTTATGTTATGTACAACATGCTTACAACCGTGCTAAACACTCTTCTACACAGAGATCTCCTTTTGAGACTTGTTTTGGTTTTACACCAAAGTCTCCCTTGGATTTTGTCTTTAGTAAATGTTAGGGTATTCCGACACATAGGAAATAGTTAAGTAGAACTTGGTCTAGTGTAGAGTTAGGTAAAATGTGTTTCTTTACTATGTAATTTTGTAACTTACAATCTGACGGTCATGATATGTAGTGATCCGATAGTTCATTCTCTCCTCGGTATTACCAAAACTTGATCCATGGCTTAGCACCCGATTGGTCCATCATCTCTATTTAAAGAGCATGGAGGGTCATTTGTAGGTTAACTGTTCATGAGAGAAGCTTATGTAAAATTTCATTCTTTTATTAATAAATTGCCTGAAGTGGTCACATTGGCTCAGGCCGTGGACTGTTTCCCTCTTTGAGGGTTTTAACCACGTCAAAAATACTGGTGTATTCATCTGTGATCTGTTTGTGAGTGGTGTCCTTTGGTGTTCTGTCTGAGGAACTTACCTTATAAATTCCTACATGGTATCAGATCTATTTGAGGGCCGCGTCCATTGGTGATCCAAATCTAAAGCCGGTAGAATTGCATCCGACTGCCATTTCCTAGATCTATTGTTTTTGGCTACTTTCAGGCAGAGAGGACTGCTCTATTGTGTTAGGAGCATCTGTTCCAGTGAGGAACCCCTTTCGTTTCATGTGAAAAGGTTTCTGGTAGCCCTAGCTATGTCATTTTTAAGATCTGGAGGTATACAATGTTTATTTGCAGTTTGTAGTTATTTTCTCTCTGTTTATTATTTTGGTTTATTTAGCTTCTTTTTTATTACCGGATCTATACCTTTCATTTCTTTGTATGCTTTTTGCTCTGTGGCTCTGCGTGATCTGGGCAAATCAGAAATAGAGAGGAAGGATTTTTCTCATGTGTATGCTCTTTTCCACTGCGCCTTAGTGTGATTTCGGAAAATCAGAAACATTGAGGAAAATATTTAGTTTCCGGGTAAAGCTAACTTCAAGCTGTAAGGTTTGTTTTTTTTTGTATGTCCGTGTTTGGTTTTGTGTTTTTTGTTTTGTAGGTAAAATGAGCTTTCTCAAGCAAGCACGCAGCCCAAAGCTTCAGTGACTAAAAAAAAAAATCCCTTCCTCTTTTCCAAAAATTACTAAACTTTTAGTTTAGCTCACTTGGTCCAAAACTAATTTATGAGAGTAGAGGTCTTGAGTTCAAGTCTTCTTTTTGTTGAGCTAATTAGATTAAGTTTGGAAAGGGGGCGGATTGTTTTTTAACATTATCATTCATTTCCCACTTCCTCAGCATCTTCATCAACTTTTCTTCAAAAAGCCATAACTTCTTCATCCGGAAGCAGTTTTTTTTTAACCAGCCTAATTTTTCGAGATCTTTCCATTGGAACACTTAGTTTCAGCATATATAGCTTCAGTTTTTGTTAAAATGGAAAGTCCATGCCAAGTTATTCTTGACATCACCAACTAATTCCAATGGTGGTCCTACATTGTGGATTTACTTAGAAGTAAAGGTCTTTACAGAATAGCCACAGGCCAAGAGAAGAAACCAAAAGATGAAGACAAGGTTGCAAAATGGGAAAATAGACAAGATCAAGCACGTGGTTTGATAGGGATGTCTATTTCTCCTGATCTTAGAATCCATATTGCAGAACTTGATACTCCTCATGAAGCATTGGAACAAATCACTAAAGTTTTTGGGATTAAAAATGAAATTAGAGCCCATCAACTTGAAAATGAGTTGCTTACATTGGATCCTAATAATTTTTCTTGCATTGAAGATTTCTTGTCCAAATTCAAGACCCTTAGATATCTCTTGGAAGGTGTTAAGGTTAAGAAAGAAGATAGTAACCTTATCTATTCCATTCTTACTAAGTTGGGACCAGCCTACTCTGTGTTTGTTTCCACCTTCCATTCTACAAGAGAAGCCTTCATTTCTCAAGGACAAGACTACAAGTCCCCTTCCTTTGATTATTTTTGTGATTCTTTAATAAGAGAACAAGAAAAACTCTTACACCTTGGTCTTCTTAATCTTGGAAACTCTTCTAAGAAAGCGTCAGCCGCCCAGCATCAACCAAATTCAAAGAATCCTAAGAAGTTGTATCCTAAAAGGAATGGTCCTAAACCAAACAAGGGTCCTAAGCAATTTCAACCTCAAAATGAAAGATCATTTCAGCAAAATGATAAGACCAATAAAAACAAAAGGAAGAAGACTAATAGACATTGCCACTTTTGTAATCGAAATGGCCACTTAGAATCCAAATGCTTTAAGAAGATGGAAGCCTTGGAAGCAACAATCAAGAAGCATAACATCCATTTGGAGCACTCTTCAACTTCAACTTCATCTTCAGGAATGGCACTTTCTGCATGTGGTTGTCAAGCATCTCGGTCTGGCTGTGCACTAAATGTATCTTCTTCCTCTCATTCTCATGAGTGGCTCATTGATTCTGGAGCTTCTTATCACATGGCCAAAAACAAAGCCATGTTTTCTTCTTTAAATGATTGTAACACCAAAAATATATATGTTGTGATGATAGATCTCTTAGTGTTGTAGGGACTGGAACTGTTCATATAGACAATGGTCAATTTAATGATGTATTATGTGTTCCAACCTTATCCTGCAACCTTCTATCTGTATATCAGATAACTAATTTAGGTGAAGGTAAAATCGTTGAATTTTCACCTCATGTTGTAATCAAGGATCTAAGAGATTCTAAACAGATTCTAGCTACTGGTATTGCTGATGATTCCACAAGGTTGTATAAGTTTCACAACTTTGGGTCATCAAATCTTCCCTCAGTATTTGTTGCTCATAATGATGAAGTGAGCAAACTTTGGCATGAGCGATTTGGTCACTTAAACCATCGCTCTCTTCAGAACCTATGTAAAGAAAATATGGTGACAGGTCTTCCCATGGTATCTTGCAGAGATTGTGTTTGTTCTGGATGTGTACTCGGAAAACATCATCGGGACAGTTTTGAAAAACGTGCCTCTTGGCACGCCTCAGCCCCTTTACAGCTTGTGCACAGTGATTTATGTGGTCCACTTCCTGTTGCTTCATTCTCTGGCTGCAAGTATTTCTTAACTTTCATTGCTGATTTCTCCAGACGCACTTGGGTATACTTCTTAAAACTCAAGAGCGAAGTATTTAACACATTTTTGGCCTTCAAAGCCTTTGTTGAAAAACAATCTGGACATCAAATTCTTAAGCTAAGAACTGATAATGGTGGAGAATATGTTAAAAACACATTCATCAACTTTTGCACCGAAAATGGAATTCAAGTGCAACATACTGTTCCATACACTCCACAACAAAATGGTGTAGCTGAAAGGAAAAATCGCACCTTAAAGGAAATGGCTAATTGTATGCTGCAATCTAAAGGACTCAGTCTTAGTTTTTGGGGCGAAGCAATTAATTGTGCAAATTATATAATAAATCGCACTCCTACTAAGGTTCTAAAGAATATCACTCCAGAAGAAGCTTGGAGTTCCATTAAACCAGATGTAAGTCACTTTCGTATTTTTGGAAGTGAAGCATGGGCCCTTATTCCAGATGAAAAGCATAAAGCTTTAGAACCTAAGAGTGAGAAATGTACTTTTGTTGGATATTCTGAAGATGTAAAAGGTTATAGACTTATTCCATTTAAGTCCAAAAATGTTATCATTAGAAGAGATGTAAAATTTGATGAAAATAAATCGGCCTGCGAGCCTAGTCCGGCGGATGTGCCACCTCTTACTATCTCTTCTACTTTTGAAAACATTTCTTCTTCAGATGATGAAAGTGAGGATGATAATCCTCCACCACCTTCTCAGGATC
>APFE031183422.1:63629-84780 GCA_000404065.3 Pinus taeda
TAGGAACAAATCCTAAACTAAGGAGATATGTTACAACTTGTGTAACCATTTCTCCATTAATACAAAATAATATTAATTATTTTCAACTCCCCCCTTAATGGAGAAAGGGATTATCCTAAACTCCAAGCATCCCTCTAAACAATTCAAACTTTACACGCCCAAGAGGCTTAGTAAAAATATCAGCCATGTTATCACAAGTTTTACAATATTCAACACATATCTCTTTTGACTATAGTTTCTCTCGAACAAAATGAATCTGAGTATCAATATGCTTGGTATTTTTATGAAAGACTGGATTATATGCAAGCTTGATGGTACTCTGGTTATCAGTTTTGATAATAGTTGACTCTTTCTGCTCTTCTCCTGCATTGTTGAGGAGTCTTCCCAACCAGATAGCTTCACATGTGGCTGCACACAATGCTTGGTACTCAGCTTCACATGAAGATAGAGCTACAGCGCTCTGCTTTTTGCTGCTCCATGCTATGACCCCGGATCCAATGTTGAATGCGTAACATGTGATAGATCTTCGATCATCCAAGTTACCTGCCCAATCAGAATCTAAAAAACCTACTAGAATAACATAAGTGTCAGTGTACAAAATGCCATAATTACTAGTACCTCTAAGATACCTCAACACACTTTTTGCTGTGACCCAGTGACTTTCAAGTGGTTTTGACATGAACTGGCTCAACACACTAACAGAGTATGCAAAATCTGGTCTAGTTGTAGTCAGATATATCAAACTGCCAACTAGTTGTCTGTACATAGTGGCATCCACCTCTTTAGTACCATCGTCACTGCTCAACTTTAAATTCTGTTGTAATGGTGTTGCTACTAATCTGCACTGCTCCATTCTGAACCTTTCCAGCAAGCTTCTGGCATACTTCCCTTGAGTAAGAAAAGTTTGTCCAGAATCTTTCCATACCTCCAACCCCAAGCAATAATGAAGGTTTCTGAGATCTTTCATCTCAAACACTTGTGACATCTGCTGTTTGATTTCTTTGATCAGATTGTTAGCATTCGCTGTTATGATCATATCATCTACATACAAAGAAATCAAAATAATTTGCCTCTGTTTATTAAACTTGATATACAGATTTGGATCATTCAAGCTCCTATGAAAGCCATGTTGTACAAAAAATGAGTCAAATTTCTCATACCATGACCTGGGTGCCTGTTTTAAACCATAAAGTGCCTTTTTCAATTTACACACAAGATGTTCTTGTCCCTTTTTCACAAAACCTTCAGGTTGTACTAAATAAATTTCTTCCTTCAAGTCACCATTCAGAAATGCAGACTTAACATCTAGCTGGTGTAGCTGCCATTTATGTTTTGTTGCTAAGGAAATTAGCATTCTAATGGTGTTTAATATGGCTACAGGAGCAAAGGTGTCATCGAAATCTATTCCCTCTTGCTGTGAGCAACCCTTTGCTACCAGTCTAGCTTTAAGTTTCTCTATACTCCCATCTGCATTTATTTTTGGTTTATACAGCCATTTGCATCCTATGGGGGTTTTACCTTCAAGCAATTCAACCAAATCCCAAGTATGGTTTCTGTTTATTGATTCTATTTCCTCATACATTGCAGCCTTCCATGCATCAAATTTACTTGCTTCCTCATAATTTGCAGGTTCTACAATGTTTAAAATCTTTGACATTAATGCATAGTCCTTCAATTTAGAAGGTAATCGAGTCTTCCTACTTGATCTCCTTGGTAGGGGAATTACCTCAAATCTGTCTATTTCAGCCTTTTCTGGGCTTGTATCATTGATTACATTGTCTGTTACTTCTTCTTCTCGTTTCTGCTTGTGCTCTTCATTTTCCTCACTGTTTTATTCCATTAGCAATGGAATGTGCTAGTCACTGTTAGAGTCATCCTTTCCTTCTTCAACCTGTTCTAGTTCTAACATTGTAAATTTTCTAGGATTCCCAAGATTGAAAGGACTGACATGTTCGTCCTTCATAAGTCGCATAAGGCCTTCAACCATATCAGAAACGAATTGGAAACTCCGTGTCTATTTCCCATCTCCATAGACTGTCAAAGGCTCCTTGTGCAAACTCTGAGCAACAAAATTACTTACAACCCGACCATCATCAAGGCACATTCGCGGACCGTATGTATTGAAAATTCGAGCAATCCGAACCTCAACATTTGCTCCCCTGTGCTAATCCATAGTAAGAGTTTTGGCTATTCTCTTACCTTCATCATAGCAACTGCGGACTCCGATGGGATTAACATTGCCCTAGTAAGCTTCAGTTTGAGGATGTTCAAGAGGATCTCCATAAACCTCACTAGTACTTGTAAGCAAAAAACGTGCCCCAACATGCTTGGCAAGTCCGAGCATGTTCAAGGTTCCCACAACATTAGTTTTGATAGTCTTCATAGGATTGTGTTTGTAATGCATAGGGGAAGCGGGGCAAGCCAAATGGTAGATCTGATCAACCTCCAACAATAAGGGTTCCACAACATCATGCCTTATTAGTTCAGACCTTGGATTGCCAAAATGATGCAAAACATTCTCCTTCCTTCCTGTGAAGAAATTGTCGACAACAATAAGACTGTCACCTCTTGCCATGAGCCTGTCAACTAGATGACTGCCAACAAAGCCATCTCCACCCGTCACGACAACTCGCACAGACTTTCTCTTCAAACCTAGGCGCACTTTAGCCCCCGAATTCACCATCGAACTCGAATGATACTGAGCAAACCGAGAAACAGGAGTCTCATAAACAACCCAATGAGGTTTGTCGGGCACAAACCTTCCATTTTCATTAACATTAGAAGCCAAAAATCTAGGCTGAAGGATAAAGAAAGTCGATGCGATGGCGATTCATATCAAAATAAACAGCAGCCGCTGCTCCCTGAGCAAATAATCTACTGACTTGATAATAGACCATGGCTTTTCTGGCTTAGGAGAGTACTCATCACTGTTATTCATATTGATAAAATTTCTGATCCTCTGATGAATAAGTCTTCAATGAGCCACCATCGGGCAAGTCCGATCTGCTGCCACCAAACAGATCAGGAACTCCAATGCGCCACCACTGGGCAAATCCGATTTGCTACCACCAAACATATCAAGAACTCCAATGCGCCACCACTGGGCAAATCCGATCTGCTACCACCGAACAGATCAGGAACTCTAATGCGCCACCACCGGGAAAATCCGATCTGCTACCACCGAACAGATCAGGAACTCCAATGCACCACCACTGGGCAAATCCGATCTGCTACCACCGAATAGATCAAGAACTTTCAAAGTGCCACCACCGGGCAAGGTCATTCTACTAAAAAAATTGCAGATCTTCCAAAGAGAAAGACGTTGGTGCTTCTCAACGGTGAAAGACCCGCGCCAAAAACAAGATCGATGCGTCTTTCGAAATTGGCGCAATTAAGGCTTGCTTTTCTGTGCCAATAGCAATTTCTGGCACGCTGGCGTGATTATCACCCTCAAAACCTCGCCAAATGGTGTGACTGTTCCTTAATAAACCGTGCAACCCTTTCTTCCGTTCAGAGATGATCAGTCATCTGAGACCTGTGCTACAGGTGTTACTGCAGTCCACCTGATTCTACGGATGCTTCTATATACTCCACCGCTACTACAGTTCTGTAATCAATGGCGCATCCTAAAAAAAAATTAAGGTTGTCCCTACTCTATGCTCTGGTACCAAAATAAAAATCAGACTTGAATTGAAAAAGAAGGAGTAGCAGCTCACAGGTGAGTACTGCACCTGGAGACTGCACTCAAACAAAGAGAACTCTCTTCGTACACTCTACATACATCAAATGAGTGATTACATCATTAAGTACATTACTAGAGATCAGGAAGTTGCAACCAAACTCCTAAACTCTAGGAAAAAATCCTAAACTAAGGAGATACGTTACAACTCGTGTAACCATTTCTCCAATAATACAAAATAATATTAATTATTTTCAACTACACCCCTCAAACGCAACTAGGGGGATCAAACTGAGGCAACTCCTTGAACCTAGGTCTAGGGTTTGATACCATCAAGAAGTTTTCGTTACACCAAAACCCGTAGGTGTTCCAAACCAATAACTAGGATCCCAGGATGAAAATTACGGATTCCATAAAAATAGGGTGATTCTTCCAACAAAAATTAGATAATATATGATTACATTCAGCCAACACAGGACATCACTTTTACTTTTGTAACCAATGGCCAAGATTATTATGTCTTATTCATCGGCGTAAATTTCACTATTTCACTATTGTTGCAGTAATGCCTTCGACACTGGGATAAATCGACAACGGGCAAACTCTAATTTTAGTTTGCATTAAATATGACAATAGTCCGTATTAAAATCGCTGCTATTTATGAAAGACTCAAAACAACAGACAACTACAGTTGATAACAAAAACTATGAGACATAAGTTTACAGAACATCAAAATTCCAAAGCGCAAGGACGATTACAATGGTCCTATAAAACTACAACAAACTACTAAAATATTAGTACAAGAGTATGGAGCTATGGCTGCCATACAACACTGATTGTTCATATCTTCTATCCCTGGTGATCTACATTTATACAAATAAATTGTGGGTTAATTGTGTCTTCACATTGAAAGAGTTATGGGTTTGTTGCCCTTTCGAATCTAAGCAAGTTGAGGTTGTTAGTGAATGATTTATTTATTTGACACACTAGCTTAATTATTTCCAATACTTTCTATTAATTACCACCAACAACTTAATCATGAATTAATATAACTTAAACCTGCCTCTTGGTCTAAGTTGCTGTTATACCTAGAGTGACTCAAAACTTGGACAGAAGCTCTTGTGTTGGATTTATTTTTCCTTTTCTTCCAAATTCTTATCCAATTGCTTCATCTTTCTTTTTTGGCCATAAAATCCAAATTTCACTTTCTTCATTTGTTGTTGCAACTCTTCCTTGGTTAAATCTTCATTTATCATAAAAACATAGAAAATTATTTTGTGGAATGTTGCCACATGTCATCTTCTATAGTTTGTTATTTATTATCAATCAACATTCATTACTGCAACTTCTACACAAAGTTCATCAACACATGGTGTTTCAAGCCATGATTTAATGAACCTTAATTATTCTTCAAATTTTGTTACTTCTTCACGGTTGTTGCTAACCTATGCACATGTTATACAACAAATTGACCCCATTATCAGCTCAGAGGGGAAAGACATGATAGCTAAAGCAAAGACCAAGATCACATGCCTTGTTTCCACACTAACGCTGGCTATGCACTGACAACTTGCTTTATAAAGCTTCTCTGCAAGCCTAAGGGTGCATCAGTGACCCTACTAACTCTAGTTGCTAGTCCAGGAATAACGTTAGTGGATAAGTTCTAAGGGTCAAATGAGCGAATTGACTCATAAATATCTAAATATATGCTCCTAGATCTATTCAAGAAAAGCAAAGAAACATCTCAAGTTTGACCTATTTGGGAGATTTCTAATCCTAATGAAGGAGGCAAATGGGAAAGAGCTGAAAAGCATGGCAACTTCATTGCTTTTACCCTAAAGAACTCATGGAGGAACTTGGCAACCCTAACTCAATTGCTACATAAGCAAAGCTAGGGCTATGGTGATAGAGGTTGGATCATTTGAAAGAATAACATACTTGATTATTGAGCATTGTCTCAAGAAGGGAGAGAGAGAGAGAAGTTGGAGGGGTAAGGGAAGGCTGATGCAGCAGATGGTTGTAATCACTCTTCCGACATTAATATAGAACTGCAGTTGTACTATCTACTCCATGGTGTTGGTACTATCATTCATTTAGTTGTTTGTCCAATACCTTTTAGCATGAGTAGCTTAGTTATGTGTAACTATATGTTCTTTTATGTATTCATATCTTAGTTATCAGTGTTGTATGATGTGATTATGCTTGTGTCTTCTATGTGCAGGACTTGATCGGGAGTTGGCTCAGGGAACTTCCACCTAGCTGCATTGTGCTCTCTAGCAAATCTACACGGAGGCTTGAGGTAATCTATTTGTCCTACTTTGATAGTTAGTTATTGTTTATGAACATGCATGTAACTTTGTGATGGTTGCAGATAATCTTACAGTCTGCCAGAGGTCCTGGGAAGACCTTTGAGGGTATCTCCATTCTCCATACACCGTGCATTTTATCTTACAATAGAATTGGCAACTCCACTGAGGACTATACATCTAGTTCCCTGTTTACCCAGATAGTTCTCAATTTCCTCCTCCTTCTAAGACCTCCCTATACTTCTGCATTCCCTTTCTGACTCACCAAAACCTTGTTGCATTCTGCCTTCACATATTCACCCTTGAATTTGACCCAAAAGGCCCTGTTTTGAGCTGTTTTCCCACACTAACGCAGGTTAGCAGACTACACAGTGCTTTATAAAGCTCTGTGTCTGCACACACAGAACGTTAGTGGACCGAGTAACTCTCTGTGGCCACTGCTACAGAGTGTTAGTGTCCCAAAATCTTGATTTCTAGCTGTGTCTGCAAACCCAAGGGGATAGGAAGCCTGCTCATGGACTGAAAGAGTATCAGATACTATATTTTGTTAACAAGATAGGTGTCCTGAAAGAATTTTTTTTAGGAAATAAGTTTTCTTTCTTTCTTAAAAACATTTTTTATGAAAGAAAGATCCACATTTTTTATTCATTCTTTTGTTTAGCTGGTTAAAAGCTGCTTTATTTTGGTTTCAAGTAGTTGTTAGGAAAGCATTGGAAAGATTTCTATTGGTTATGCATGTGTTACAATGACTAAGATGAATGGGACAAATATGAATATGTGAAAGACTCTTACCTGTAGAATACAACTTGTTTTCATCGAATTGAATATTTTTTAAAAGCATTGTCTTGTGCATGATTTTTGAGTTAGAGTCCCATCACATTTCATACATCAACTCCCCTACCGAAGACAATAAAAAAGTACACATAAAATTTACCTAAAATCAATCAGTAACTCTTTATTGAGCAAACAAACATTAGTTCAGGGTAGGATCTTGGGATAGGCAGTGTAAGTAAACTACCCAAGATCAAAAACCAAAACTAGTGTCATTAAAAGAGCGAAAATTCCTTCTACACTCATACTACTGGGACCACTCCAAACAAAGCGGAGCTAAATACGAGACAACATCGGATTGTAAGTGAAGTTAGCTCGCCTTCGCTTATAAATCCTTTGGGTATTCTGTGTATTGGGGATCCCTTCGGGGATTTTGGAGCTGAGTCGGGGACTCAGGTATCCTGCCCACACAGCGTACTATTTGTGACTATGTCCCCCCCGGTAGTGTCTATGATCTGAGGTATCCTTAGTGGCCAAGCTTTTAGGGACTTACACAAGGTGAATGGGGCAGGCTACCTTGGTACCTGACACAGACGGACCTACTCTGTATTCAGTTTTTGGGAGGGTTCTTGTCTTCACAAGAGTACTTGGCCCCTCTATTTGAGGTTTGGGTGAAGCTCTAGAGTAAGCATAATTGTACATTTGACCAACCCTCTCTGTTACTCATTGTGATATTGGGTTTCATCTCTAGTTATCAGTGCTTATTAGACAGGGTGATTTCCCTTTGTTTGTTGATCGATCAACTTAGTGTATTTTTTATATTTTTTAGGTACCCATGTGCTATCATTGAGACTTTAACAAATATCATGATAAAATTTATTGATAAAAATTAACGGTCACCATGGTTACATCTGGTCCTTTTTATCAATATAGACGATTGTTAGGACTTCCTCCACTCATTGTGGAAGATCCGTTGAGCTCCAGTGAACCGTATTCCCCATCTTCGGGGAATCAGTCTCCTCGATCTCACATGAAATCTGTTTGGACAACCAATGATTCAAGTTTGCTGAAGGATTTCTTTACTGAAGGATTTCTTTCTCCCTTTAACCCTCCACTCACAAATCCGTTGGACCCACTCATACTCTTTAGAAGGAACACTTCCATCCATCCCGTCAACGAGTAACGGGTCGTGGAACTTTGTGGACACTTTTGGTCCTCCACCACTTCCATAGTCGACAGTCACCACCACACCGTTGATGGCGAACCCCCTATCCCATTTATCCCAGGTACAACCACTCACATGACACCCTCCATGAGTGGAACCTAGCTGATGCCAGGTTCCACCCCTTTAGTGTCAAACTGTATACCTTCGACAAGTGCTACATACAACACTCCTTATAACGCCCAATATAGCACTATTAGCACGGTTCATGTCCACCAAAAATATGGTTGGTAGCCATGGTACAGTTCAATCCCCTAGATTCAAGTATCTAGGGGCATTCCCAATATGCACATATCGGTCGGGAACGTAACAGTTCCGACTCCATTCTCAGGCATGCATGGTTAGTCATTGATTGACATGAGCATTCCTTATGTCAATCAAGGACATATGGTTAGTTCTGTGGTAGGGGAGAATCCTCAACGAGGTCCCAACCAATCCATGGGGGCACCCTACTCACAAATTCAAATGAGTCAAGGGGGCACTACTTATCCGGGGGGAAATTCTGTACCCCAACATCAGATTCCCCAAATCCAGACTACAATGCCATACCCCAAGACAACTACTATACCACGTAGCCTATGTATAATATTGGGACTCAAACGATGGGAGGACCACAAGGATCCTCAAGTCATATGTCATTGCCTTGGTTAGAGTCAGGAGCACCACACACTCTACCTTTCTTGGCAACATTGGATATCCCCGACTTGTACAAACTTACAAATGACCCCATCTATCATAACTTACTTTGGCTGCCAATCCCGCATAAAATACCAACCGACATCCCCAAGTTCGAAGGGAAACAAGGGGAGGATCTAGGCACCCATATCACCACCTATCATCTTTAGTGTGTATCTAACTCCATGGTGGATGATAGTGTTCGGTTACGTCTTTTTCCCCGCACCCTCACTGGCAACGTAGCTAAGTTGTACATTGAGTTACCACGTGCATCACTAAATACCTTTGGCACTTTAGCGATGGAATTCTTAGAGCACTTCCAGCTACCCATCCGCTATGAGACTGGGACGAAAATCCTCACTTCATTACGTCAGGATACTGCCACCCACATCTCTGATCATATACATGAATGGAGATGTAGGCGAAGGTTGGTTAAAGCTCCCCTCCTAGACTATCTCTTAGCAAACTAGTTCTGCAAGTCCCTACTCCCCCAAATCGCTAAGGATGTCACCTTAGGTGTTGCGGTCACAGAAGACCAATCCATACATCGTGCCCAACACTTAGATCTGATCTATTCACATTCTGTCACTCTTTACGACATAATCCCCAATGCCCTCCGCAACTCCAATGCTTCCACTACTACTAAATCAACTTCTCTTCCTACCACCGTGATAAACTCTGTGTAGTCTACGTAAAAATCGAGTGGTAAGAACAAGAAGAATAAGAAAAAGACTGCTCCTTCTGAGGAGCAATCAACAAAGCAGCAAAAACCAAAGCAGAAGGCCACTGTGCCCTATGACAATGGAAAGGATAAGCCCGCTCGATTCCCTTGCAAAATTTGTGCACAAGACCACATGACATATCTGTGTTCGTGTCTTTAGGAATGCACATATTTCATTGCTAAAAAGGACACCGAAAGGACCCTTGTTGTCCTGAATAATCCTTTCCCTGCTCAGCAGCAACAAAACCTTATTGCAAACCAACCCCAACCCCTGCAAGGGGGCAACGGTGGTTCTTAACATCCTTCAGCTCGTGAAGGATCTTCTACCATTTACACCTTTGAAATGTAGATCTACAAACAAGAGCCAAATCCTACAGAGCTCATGTCGCTCATGCAGAGGAACCTTCCTCAAGTCAAAACCCACTACCACCCAACGATTTTCATATCGAACAACTAGTTGCTAACCTTGTAATTCACCCCCCCAAAGGGGCACTTCAACGCACAACGCACAATACATATGCACATGCCGCCAAAAACTACAACATTGTAGAAGACTTGGCACAAGTGTCGTCGACTATGTCAACGCTCGAAGTATTACAAACATGCCCAGCACAAAGGAAAGTTTTACTTTCAGCTATTGGTGGTATCGACCCATAGGATTCCATGCTTGCAATTTTCAACATGGAAAAGTGTAAACCTCCCCTTTCTCACCAGCTTGCATTTCAAGTGGAAATTTTTTCAAAAGGTAAAGGTATACACAGAACTGTTATCGACGAAGGTGCTTCTACCTGCATCATGTCAGCTTCATGTTCGCTCGCTCTAGGTTATCCAACCCTACCCCTGCCGTCAAATTCTCTTAAAGCTTTCGACGGCCACACTTTCATCCCAAAAGGTTACCTTGCCGACTACCCCATCACTCTGAGTGGGAAAACGGTAATGGTGGATATCGAAGTCATTTATCATAAACTCGACTATAATCTGCTTTTGGGCCACACTTGGACTTAAGCCATGAATGCCATTGTGTCTTTGGTCTTCTGTATCATCTTATTTCCCTTAGATGGAAAGATAATCACAGTGGACCAGCTATCCTTCTGCACCCTAGATTACTCCCCATTACCTAACGGCTCTGTACCCTTAGTGGGTGGTGTCCCTGAATCTTACATCAGTATCGGTACTGGTCTATTGAAGGGCTCTTCCCTAATGGGTTTTTTCCCTCTTCCACCACCCATAGTTCCATAGACGGTCTCTATGGTTTCATCCATTCCTCACAAACCAACCGATCCTTCGATCCTCCCAGCCCCTTTAGACATTGACACTTACGGAGAACAAATTCCATTGTTACCAGCTGAATTGGCCTACCAAGCCATTCAATCTGCATCTACATCTCTGGTCACTTTGGTTATAGCCAACGGTACCACTGCCCCTCCCATAACCGCTCCTTCTTTCGATCCATTGAATCAAGTCCTACCTATGGACGAAGCTACTAGAGAAATCATGAGTTTAGAAGAATGACCTTGGGCGGACTCGCACCATCGTGTTTCGATATCTGATTCGGAAACGATGCCTCTTCAAATCCTGTCACCTCACATACCAGAAATCATTTCCTCACTCTATGCGACTATCCAAACTTTGGATGCAGAAGGAAACATGGTCAATATTTCAAAGACATTGCTCATCGATATTTTCGTCAAGACAGGCATCGTGGAAAACATCCAAATTGGAGTGGATTGCAATCCTGATGAAATTGCAAGCTTCATATGCCTTTTCAAGGAATTCCATAATGTATTCACCTGGTCTTATGAGCAAATGCCTGGCATAGATCCCTCTATTGTTAAGCATGAGATCAAGGAAGATTGAGCATACTTTTTATAGTATTTTTCTTGCTCGTTAATCCAAAAAAACCTTGAGTATCCTTCTCTGGGCTCGTTAAACTACCACGAAGAAGGTCGAGCATTCTTTTTATGGTATTTTTCTTGCTCATTAATCTAAAAAATCCTTGAGTCTCCTTCTTCGGGCTCGTTAAACTACCACGAAGAAGGTCGAGCATTCATTTTATGGTATTTTTCTTGCTCGTTAATCCGAAAAACCACGAGTCTCCTTCTTTGGGCTCGTTAAAATACTACAAAGAAGATAAGAGAACTTTTCTATTATGGGATGTTTTCTCACTCTAAAAAACTGAAAACTCCTCGAGTTTGTCATCGTTGGGCTCGTTAAACACATACGATGATGGTCTGAGCAACTCTTTTTCGCTCTTTTTCTAGCTCATTAAACTGAAAAAGACCATTAGAGCATTCTTTTTAGGCGCTTTTTTATTGCTCATAAAACTGAAATCTCGAGTTTTGTCTTTAGGCTCGTTAAAAATTTATAAAGATAACCCAAGCATTCTTTTAGGTACTTTTCTAGCTCTTTAAACTGAAAAATCTCGAGTTTTTGTCACTGGGATCATTAAAAAATCTAAGGCAGCAACAAGAGCACTTACTTTTTTAGGATCATTTCTGTCTCTTAAATCGAAAAATCCCCGAGTTTTTCCCCTTCTTCGGGCTCGTTAAATCTACCAAGAAGGAATGAGCAGTTCTTTTACCTCTTTTTCCTTGCTCAATAAACTAAAAAAGATACTTTGAGTTTTCTTCATTTGACTCGTTAAAATTTGATGAAGGTATTGAGTTTGTCGTCGCGTGACTCCATAAAAATTCATGACGAAAAACAAGTTGAGTCCATCTCTTCGTACTCGTAACAAAATGAGATCGACATCTTTTGAACATAGGTTTCTCTTTATCTAGATTCAATAGATTAACTCACAGAAAAGTAACCGATCCAGGTATACTTTTAACCTTTTGTCGCACCTGGTTAACAACTATGACAAAGGGACCACCATGGAGTCGTTCTTTACGCTCTTTTCAGACTCTCTAGATATGAAAAGACCACTGAGTTGTATAGTCTGGACTCTTTAAATTACACGACAAGATATAGAGTCGCTCTTTTTACGATCCTTTTCAGACTCTCAAAACATGAAAAGATCGACGAGTTTGCCTATCTAGACTCATTAAACTAATTAGATAGGGCATAGAGTAGCTCTTTTCGCGATCCTTTTCAGACTCTTAAAATATGAAAAGATCAACGAGTTTACCTGTCTGGACTCACTAAACCAATTAGACGGGGAAAGTAGACAATACAATTGCATTCAGTATTAGAAAGCATGGTTTGGCAGCAGTCGTTCCATTGAACATGGAACTCCCTCAGATAAACCTTCCTTGTGACGACCTATCAATATGAATTCTACCATCCTATGAGTTTAGCCTAAATACCCCGATGTTCTTGCATCTCTGTATCCTAACACTCTTTGGTGTTCATGAGTCTAGTGCTACATGGTTAAAATCGTTGTCATGCCTTCTATTGTTCAAAGGTTAACCTTTTGTTTCCTCCATCAACCCATCAAGCATATCCTTTCATCATGCCCTATGTTGTTTAGACCCAACACTCAAAGATTCCTCAAAAAACAAATCATTCTCGTCCCGTTTCATGTCAATTGATGTAGGACACATTATTTCCTACCTTTCGACAGGTATCTTCCTATCGACTTCAACACTCTATCTAGGAAGACAACTCAGAAACACATTTAGTGCCTTGGTACTTGCAAACATTAGTGGCATGTCGCCTTGTGTTTGATCAGGGGTTCTCATTATTGGCTCTTGGTTAAGCGATTCTACAGGTGTTCGAAGACAAAAACATCTTTTACACTCATTAGATTGTACTGTACATCTTGGAGATCATCACCATTATTGGTGGCCTTCCTCGCATCTATTAATGGTCTCCATTATTGACTAATAATAAGATGATTTCGTGCATGTTCAACATCGACGCATATATTCACATGTATCGATCTATGCTGTTCGGTGAAGCAGAAATCAAGACCTTGAGTAAAGGCTTGCATCGTTCAGCCTTGTTTCCTCTCCCAAGTTGCATATATTGTTTTTTGGAGACAGCTCATTAGAATGATCCTATTATGACACCGGATTTGCATTGTGCTTATTGGTGTCCAACATTGTCATATCTCTTTTATGAGAAAATCAATCTGACATAGCTACTGAGCATGGGAATGCCCAACTCAGGACGTGATTTTAGCAATTATATATATATGTGTTGTATCAGGTTTCCCATACCACCCAAAGCTCTAATCCTCTCTCTCTCTCTTTTCGAAGAAGGAAAATTACAGTTAAGTAAAGTATTTCAGCCATCGTCGCAGCCTCTGATCTCACACTTTAGGGGGCATCTGTTATACAACAAATTGAGCCCCTCATCATCTTAGAGGGGAAAGACATGATAGCTGAAGCAAAGACCAAGATCACATGCCTTGTTTCCACGCTAACGTTGGCTATGCACTGACAACTTGCTTTATAAAGCTTCTCTGCAAGCCTAAGGGTACGTTAGTGACCTTAATAACTATAGTTTCTAGTTCAGGAACAACGTTAGTGGATCCTAATGAAGTTCTAAGGGTCAAAGGAGTGAATTGAATCATAAATATCTAGATATTTTCTCCTAGATCTACTCAAGAAAAGAAAGGAAACATCTCAAGTTCGACCTATTTGGGGGATTTCTAATCCTAATGAAGGAGGCAAATGGGAAAGAGCTGAAAAGCATGGCAACTTTATTGCTTTTACCCTAAGCAACTCATGGAGGAACTTGGAAACCCTAAGTCAATTGCTACATAAGCAAAGCTAGGACTATGGTGATAGAGGTCAGATCATTTGAAAGGATAGCATACTTGATTGTTGAGCATTGTCTCAAATCAGAAGAAGTTGGTAAGAAGGGAGAGAGAGAGAAGCTGGAGGGGTAAGGGAAGGATCATGCAATAGATGGTCGTAATCACTCTTTTGACATTAATATAGAACTGCAGTTGTATTGTCTACTCCGTGATGTTGGTACTATCATTCATTTAGTTGTTTGTCCAATACCTTTTAGCATGAGTAGCTTAGTTATGTGTAACTAGATGTTCTTTTATGTATTAGTTATCAGAGTTGTATGTTGTGATTATGCTTGTCTCTTCTATGTGCAGGACTTAATTTGGAGCTGGCTCAGGGGACTTCCACTTGGATGCATTGTGCTCTCTAGCAAATCTACACGGAGGCTTGAGGTAATCTATTTGTCTTACTTTGATAGTTAGTTATTGTTTATGAACAAGCATGTAACTTTGTGATGGCTGCGGATAATATTACAGCCTGTCAAAGGTCCCAGAAAAACCTTTGAGGGTATCTCCATTCTCCATACGTCGTGCATTTATCCTATAGCAGAAGAATCAAAATCAATGTTAAGTTTATAATAAAAACATCTTCATAACCATATTGATTTTTTCCATTATGTTCTCCAATGAGAGTATTCTCTTTTTGCGCTCGCTTTTCTTCCTCTATTGCACCTTTAATATTCATTTTCCATTTCTTTATTAACCTCTACTACAACAAAAAAGTTGTCTTCCACTTGGTTTCGAGACACAAGTGGACTTATCTCACCAAATGACAATATATCTGAGCACCGGTATTGTAGCAAGGATGGTGAACCTAGTGGGGCTACCATCTTTACTTCATCAACCCGAGGTTCGAGGTCACAATGTTGTATGCACAAATAGATGTAATGGGTCCACTCTTTGTCACTTATGAGCTTGGGTGATAGACCACTAGGGTTTCTCAAACCAGCCTTCTATTGATTTTAGAAGAAGTTTGATTACCAATTGAGAAAGGAGAATTTTTCCCTAATTAAGATAATTGAAATGCTACTTGCTGTAGTAATGAAAGAATGAAATAGATGCCTACAAAACACATAACTCATCTAGCTATTTGTTAATATACCTTTATTTCAAAATAATTCTAATCTATCACATGTGAAAACTTAACTACCCTAAGCATGGAATCTGATCTAAGCAACCACTTAACTGTTGTGTACATGAATAAACATAGCAACCTTTTTCTTTTTATCTTTTTGTAAAAATATGAATGTTGATCCTTCTTGGTTGCATGGCAGGTGAGATAGGTGTGGAGGAAGATGAGTGCAATGGGTCAGATGGCTTGGGAGGCAAGATGGGGTCTTCTCGTAGCTTTCATGATGTTTTTTTCACAAATCAGGCTCAAAACAGGCCACTATAGGTTTTCCTACATGATGTCTACACGATGTCCTAATTGACCTATAGGATCCCCTGTTTTCCTACAGGAATAGGCTGAAAGCATAAGGAGTGATTTGGAAAGAAGTATGGAGCTTAGGGAAGGTGAGGAATGGGAGAAATAAGGAAAGGGAGTGGTTGGAACTCACTCAAAACTCAAACCAAAGCTTTATGATGATTGGATTTTCTCAATAAACATGGCAAGTTGTCTTTGTAAAACGATACTTTGAATTGAGAACTTAGTGGCCCTTGGCAATCATGGGTGGATATGGTTTGGCTGATGAAATAAGGCCTTATTGCAATGTAGAAACTCCTGCAACATATACATCATTGATGGCATTTATCCATAAATAATCGCAAAACAAGAAGGGTTTACAAAAATATAAGAAAACATAATTTGCATCATTTATTTGTCAAGTTTATGCATGGAAATGCTTGAAACCTATGATGAAAAAAACATGAAATCTAATACAAAACTTAATATATCATAAATGACAACTGCAACCTATCTTCTAAAACTGAAAGAGGATGACCTAATTAGTAGAAGAACCCTAAATTTCAAAAGAAACCAAAATTATGTCTTTTTGGTCTGAATGGGAGTTGTTCCTCAAGCCATGGTCCCTGAAGGGAGGAATCAGGTAAGAACCACCTTTTATCAGCCTTTTTTGAATATTTTCTTATCTCTATAATGCTACTATTAAAGCTATGCACAAATGGAAGCAAAATAATCAAATCTACCAATACTTGCAATTTAACAACACCAAAATCAATTTAGCAACTAATCTATGAGGTACTAAGCATACAAGTACAGTAAGAGGAACCTCCATTTTTAGGGTTGGGCCCTAACCCAAGAGCTTCAACCCTCTAAGTCAACTCAGTGCTGGATCAAGGTACCACTGCTTCTTTTCATTAACATATCAAAAAAAGACATAACAATTTTTGGTCACAATCCTTCAACTCGAAAACTGCTTAGCTATTTTTCATAAAAAATCTGAATCCTAATGAGGCTCTAGGCATCTTTATTTATACAAATGAATTTTCTGACAAATTCTTTAAATCTAGGGAGGCTTGGCTCCCAATCTTGAGATTAACTAGTTCTTAACTATCACTGGCTTGGCTGCTAATGATCCTCATGACTCGGCTGTTTGCAACTCTGAGTTGGTGTGATCTGATTGAGGGATCTTTGAGTGAGTGAGGTAATGAGGGAGGTCCATCTCCTATAATCTCACCTTCTTGTCTCATTCGAGTTCTTATGCTCTAATTAGCCATAATTTGCTCCCAAAAACCTGCAATAAGTGCACATTAGACCACTAGACATGACATCTTACTTTTATTCATCTCCTTAAGAAAAATATAATTAAAACATGTAAAGAATTATGAGAAGAGTTTATTTTAGTAAGCTTGGAGGTCTATTAAGGTCCATATATTTTACTCAATGACGATACTCATTATCACCCTCTACTAAAAGTGCTTCTCATCCTCCGAGCAACTCAATCTATTTCCATGTCCTTCATTTCTTTGGTGGCTTCCTTGACATCCCATGCTTCTGTTGTAGCCTCTTCCTCTTGTGATTAAAACCCCACATTCTTCTCTATCTCCTCCCATTTCTTTCTTTCTTCTTCTTCTTTTCTTCCTTCCAACATTCCTAAAAGTAACGGTGGATTGAGCCTCAAGCCAATCCAATTGACTTTGAGTCTTTGTAATATTTGCTTATACATTGGGGTTCTATTTAGTTCCTCCCTCATTCTCTTAGGGGAATCATATTCTCTGATTTTTAGGCTGTAAGGTAAGGTGGTCCATCTCCTTTGGAAGGCCTGCTGACTGTCATCTCCTGGAAATCTTAGCATGACTTCAAATTGTGTGACTACCTGTTCTTGTACAACAAGGTACCTTGTTGCAAACTTGGGATCATTTGCAATGAGGTTGTGAGAGCTGATGATAGCCATTGGGTTAGACTGTTATGCTCTGATCATAAGGGGTTCTGCCTCTTCTTTTTCCAAAGTTCTTTCTCCCATTTTCAAGGCTTGACATGAAGAGCTGAGGCTCAAGACTTGCAAAGGAGGTATGTATGAGTGTTGATGGAATCACAAAAATTGTAGAAAGTCATGGTGAATATTTTTTGTGTAACAGATTGCCCCCTAAAGTGCGAAGTCTGTTGTAGATGAGGATGGTTTTTCGATCATCTAAGAAGAGTGAAGGACTTTATCATTTCAAGGATCTTCCTGTGGATACCCCAGTCGAACCTGTAAAAACATTCAACACAAAATATAAATATGTGAAAATATCATCACTGAGGTAGGCATTCCCATGCTCAGATCAAAACTGATTAAGAACTATCTAAAACTGCTCTGATACATGAATGATTTTGTATTACACCATAAGTAGGAACATATGGACACAGTATGGGCGCAACCATCTGTTTATGAATAGTCCACTATATAATGATAACAAAATTCCTCACAGCCTGGATGGTGGAAACTAGATCCAGGGTCTTTATTTCTACTTCTTGAACCAGTACGATTCTATCCATGTGAATGAATGTGTCGAAGTCAAACATTGTAGAAACCACTTGATTACCAGTGAATGATGTAAACTATTAACAAGTGTGAGGGGAACCACCAGTAATGTCAATGGCCCTCAAAGTACTCAGTACAATCCATGAAATGTGAATGAATGAGTCGATGTCGAACACGTCACAGAATCCTTTGATCAAAGGTCAATGATGCAACCTGTCGTCAAAGGCGGGAAACTTGCCATTGAGGCATGCAGATTCCAAGGTACTGCCGATCTCTAGATCATCTTTCTAGATAATGAGTTGGATTCGATAGAAAGCGATCTGTCATAGGCAAGCCCATAACACGAAATCATAGATCAAGTTTGAAGAAATATATTTGGCAAGAACTAACTCAGGGATGGTTAATGATGGATGACAAATATTTTGTAGGTGAATGGTTTATTTTCATAGACCTCTTGAACACATAATGACACTGCAGATGGCTTGGTGACAGTTAACCCAAAGCTAATACCCGGAAACCAGCGGAAGACTTTCAATGTGGCTTGATTAACTGTTAGGTAAAAGATTTCCCAACCCAGGTGAATAAAAGTGTCGTGTTCAAGAGTGATGGAAAGTTTTTCAAACACAAAGTATGACAAACGGGTTCATTTTTCTCTCTTTTCCCCCACCATTTCTGGCAAGTACCTCTTTGTTTTTGACAAGCTTGAGGAGGATAACATTTGCTTGGTTATAAGCTCATCCTTCGGATGAGTCCAACTTAGTTTAAATTCGAACCCTAAGAAGGAGTGGTCTGTTCCTGTTTGTAATTGAATAGGTCCTTTACTGTCGAAATTTAATGAGTCCAGTATAGGAGAAACTCGGCGTTTTTCAATTTTAGGGAGTTAGAAGAAAAACTTAAGAAAACTCCATGGTTGTCCTTTTTCGTAAATTTGTGTCTCCCAGGCCCGAAAAAGTATAAAATAATACTTGAGATAACTACTTGATCATTACGATCAAGGAGTACTTTTCATAATTAGTGCCTTCAATCTGAAAAAGTAAAAAAGTGATCAAAAACACGTCGTTTTATTACCAATATCGAACTTGAAATGACAAAAGTCTGGCAATCTTTTCATGTTTATATGGTCGGAAAAGAGCTATAAAAGGACCGTCTCTTTAATTCCATTTTAACAAGTCTAAAAAGAAAATCTAGGCAATCTTTTCATATTTTACGAGTCAGAAAAGAGCTTAAAGAGGACTCCTATGTGTTTTTTGTCGAAAACGACCAATTTCACCTGAATACCCAATATTTTGCACAAAAACTGCAAACATTACTCATATCTGTTTAAAAATAATAAAAATGCACCAAAAATGACCTTTTCAAAGTAAAAAAATAAATAAATGTAATTTATTTATTCAAAAAATCTTATAAAAAAGGCTTTTACAAGTTCATTTTTATCGTTTTCCTTCGGAGTAAAAAGTAAGAGCTTTTAGTAGAAAACTTCCTGTAGAGATTGTGAAAAATCCGACCGCTAGAATCGAGAACTGTCTTCTCCAGGTAATCCACATTGTCCCTGACTTGCATTTCATCCGTTTAAAATTTTGTTTTAGGGTTTAAAAATTGATTTTTAGATGAAAGTTAGGGAAAAAAATTGCCCGCGACAGTTGCGCAGGGGTGCCATGTGGCCCCTGGGCACCCCGATTTTTCTATGCACATAGAAAAGTCGTGGTGCCACACCTATCCTTAAGGAGAAGTGCGCACCTATGCACTGTCTCTAAAGGGATGGGTGCGAACCCTGCGGAATGTGGATTTTGAACCCTAGTTTCTTCATTTTTTCCCCGTAGAATTTTGGAATGAAAATTCTAATCCACCTATTTTGCAATGTAGGTACACAAGATGTTTGTTTGGTGGGAAAGAGAGCACGAGGACGTGGATCAAGCTGCATTACTCCATCCACCTTCGTTACAGGCATTGAAAGCATGCAGGCTATTCAAATTTTGGACCATACTTGGCATGAGGGCACAGGTAGACTTTCTACAATGGCTGGTGAATAGGTGGAGCATATAGGACCAGTGCTTCATTATTGGTGGCAACCGGCTCGAAATCGAGCCGGATGAAATATACTTTTTGACTGGCTTTCCCAAGAGAGGTGCGGAGTTATCTTTGTTCGGATCTATGCCAGGTGGCCAATCTGTTGCTAGTCTCCGACTAGAGTTCTGCAATAACCAGAATCTGGACAAATGGATAGATGTGAAAACCATCTCCCACCCTGAATTGAAGGTGATTTCTTTTACTGTTACCAGACTCTGCGAGAGCACAGCATTGCATCTAACTACAGGTTCCCAGATGTGCATGGCAGTAGACTGCTTCTGAGGCACCATCTTCAACTGGTGTGATGCAGTATTGGCCAATGTGGAGGGCCAATTGACTAGGGCGAAGAATGGGCAGCTAAAGAACTTTGGATATGGTTATTTAGTTGTCAGCTTTGCCCTAGAGAGAGTACCTATGTTGGTTCCACAACAACTCATTGTTGAGGCTAGACTTCCCTGAGATCCTCGGGTTATGCGATGGGTTGCAGTCATGGCCTGCCATCCTGAGGAGGGTACCGAGGTTGTTCAATTCACACCAGAGTGTTTCAGTTGGTTAGAGAACCAACTCTTTATTATTCAAGATTTTCCATACGGTGGGAAGGATTATCGTGGTGATCCCGACATGGCTCTTCCACCAGGAGAGCAATGGGATGATAGAGGTAAAATTGTTTTCAACATTTTAATTATATATGTATTTTTTTTATTTTTTAAAAATCATCCCAAAACTAATAGTAAAAAGTTTTAAATGCAGATGTGGGTCCACGACGACCAGCCACTCTCCAGCCCTATGATCGAAGACAACCAGCTGCCGCAGCACCGTCCCCACAGGACCAATCAACAGAGACCTTGGCCGAGTTGGAGAGCCATCTAGAGCGCTTGACCGTAGATATTCTAGAGACTAGCATAGATGACATTCCTCTTAGGCTTCAGTGCTATGTGATTGGGGTCCCAAGACCTTTTAGGAGGTTTCTTTGTAGGGTGGCCCGAGCAGTGGTGTCTTATCGGGATCATCACCAGTGATAGGATGATTGCCTTGTAGACTCATTT
>APFE031183422.1:112066-130498 GCA_000404065.3 Pinus taeda
CCGTCACCTAGGAAAGAATCCTAAAGATTATGGTCACTAAGGTCACCAACATAAACAAATATACCTGGGGGAACAGTCTACGATCCGATACGCACGCAAGGGCAGAGTAACAAGCTCAATCCCCTTGAAGGATCCTTGACATATTCCAAGGTTTACCAACAAGTGACCCCAGGCTCCTCGACAATGGTCAATCCGAGGTTTACCATTTTTAATACGTGAATATCTTCTATCGTTCCCAATGAGGAAGGATTGATTCCCACACTGGTTTGGATATGATCTCGTGCTTCTCCTTTAAGAGGAGCTTTCCCAGAGCATAGATGTAACAATTGGAATTTCTCCCTACCACAAGATCGACTAATTGTTTGTTTAAACTATCTTGGAGAGTTAAATACTCCCTACTCCAAGATACTAGCCTAAGCTATGTTGGTGAAAAGAGCCCTAGAAAATAAAAAGATTGCTAGATGAATTTTAATTAAGCGTTAATTTTATTGTTTGTTTCTTAAGTCAATAGGTGCGGAGATGGAACTTTATGGTATGAAAACTCAACTCCAAAACACTAAAAAATGCACCTAAGATGATAACAATTCCTTTTCCTTTTCAATGAATTTCTAGCTAAGGAAGAGTTGAAAATGCAATGCTTTGAAAATTAAATCTTTCTCTTAACATACAACTGAAAGGAAACTTTTTTGTCTTTTTCAAAGAACTTTAAAAATGAGACTACTAATCACGCTCATGGAAAATCCCTTTGCTTTCCAACAATCAACAACTACAAGAATAAACAATTCTTTTAAGAGAGCTTTTAAGATTTCTAGAAAAACTCTAAAATACTATTGAAAACAAATTTTTCAACAAGCTTCTATAATTTCTATGAAAAACTCAAAACTATGATCTAATCTTGAGATCTAAACGAAAAATGGATTGAAAAGAAACTTGAAATGTTTTTGAGGATGTTCAACTTAGTCTTTCAGCTAACTAAGGATCAATTTGTTCAGCTCAACAAACTAATCAAAAACATCCAATTATGTTTTAATAAAAAATGAAATTCGAAACTTTTAATCAAGTTTAATCAAAGTTTTGTAAAAGAGACAAATGGGACCTAGATCTCTTCACGGATAGATTTCATAAGCTAGTCAAACTCAGCAAGAAGACCAGAGAGACCAGAGTGATCTAAGGCTCTAAGGCTTCGGATCTCTGAGCTACTACAAAGACCAAGCAAAAATCAATCCAATGGGTAAAACTTCTTAGAAAATCACTTCAAACGAGAATGCCAGTGAAAACTAACTCACAAGGAACTTTTGTCAAGACAAATGTAGGTCTAGGCATATACTAACAACTATGGACAAAAACTAAACTTAATTGGGTAGATGGATCTTAGATTTTTCAAACTTTTGACAGGGTCCGCAGGCTCCCAGTAGAACCAGGTGCAGTGCCGCTTTGTGTTATACTGTAACAGTGGGGAGAGGTCCGCACTGTAACTAACTCAGAGGGTGCGGTCCTCTTCCAAAATTTCAAAAAATAAAAATCCAACCAGGATCGAACCAGTACCCAAACTCACACACATCAAGGCAAAATGAGAAACCAAAACTCAAGTTTCTCAAGTCAAAGCAAAGAAAAATAAAAAACCAAACCAAACCAGTTCCCCAGTGGAGTCGCCAATTTGTTGGTCGGATAAATCGTTCTTGTAGACAAGACTGATCTCCCTAGCATTGAATGATATCTAGCAACAAAAAGCACAAGAAAATATATTTTTCTCTAAACATGTTTCAATTCATAAATGAACACTAAGAGGAGTAATAGACCCTACCTCAGTCCAACACTTGTTTGTAGCAGTTTTATCCCAATAGCTCCAAGCAGTTCCTTTTTAATAACCTGCATACACAAACAAACACACATCAAAGCATACCTGCGTATAATAAAACATGTTCATTATGAAGATCAAGGAGTTCATAAAATAAACCATTAGAGACAGTTCATTGAGAAAAACAAAGTTGATTGTATTAACTTTATGAATAAAAGCACCTTACAACCTTTCCCTTGATGTTGCACAAGTTCTTTCCAGGGTCCAGCAAGAGTCTCCTCTACTTTGACAAGCCTCACTCACTTCCCAAATGACATGAAAGGTATGTGATCTCTCCTCTCACAAGCTCAAAAAGGAAGTCTAGTTTCCAGCAGCATTTACCCTCAAGAATCTTCAGCTTTCAACCTCTCCTACAACTAGCCCAATGCATGAATTTATAGTGCAAATGGAGGAAGTTGCAGGTCCACAATTGAAGGGATAAGTTCCTCCTTCAATGGGATAAGCACCTCATATCATGGAGTTAACTCCCTTAGTTATGGAATGGATGAACCAAGGTGGAGTGGACTTACCAGCGTAATATTCCTTCTAGAAGTGTCTAGAAGTGACTCAAGATGAATTTTAAAGAATGAACTCACTACTTTTTAACTTTTACAGGGGTTCGCACCCATTACTCAATAGATAGAGCGGTCAGGTTTGCAGGAAACATGACCATTGGGTGCGGCACTGCAGGCAATGCTAGGAGAAAGTGCGAAACCAGGATTTGAGATATTTTTAAGGTGTTTCTCCCATTTTCAAGGCTTGACATGAAGAGCTGAGGCTCAAGACTTGCAAAGGAGGTATGTATGAGTGTTGATGGACTCACACAAACTGTAGAAAGTCATGGTTACATTCTTTTGTGTAACATCCCCTTATCGGATTCTGACTCAGAGTCAGAACATGCATCTAATTTCGAAGACTTTAGCTTGGCCACTAGTGACTACTTACCCCAACACTCACTTTTGTTGTGAGTGGAGCTCTTATGGAACTCACACCACTTTCTCATGTCCTTCTTCAGCTTCACAGTGTTGTTCTTTGTTTGATACTTTGGCGGGTTGTCCTAGGACACCCTGCCTTGGCTTTGTCCTTTGTTCAACAGTTTGGGGGTGCCTTTCCCTTGTTTTAGATTTGTATATCCAAAGTCTCACTTCTTCTGTTTAATCTTTTGCTCGATCTTGACAGTGTATCAATATGCCATGCCGAGCGAGGAGGTGTTTAGGAACTCCATCTCATCCTGGATGTACCTATGTAGGGAGTGTGGTGAAGTAAAATTATAAGTGCGGATACAAACAAATTTCTTTAGCCCAATAATGGGTCTAGCCACAATTGATACATTCTATGGAAGATTTCCTTAGGTTAGAACCAATTAAGAGGGCCTACCTCTTAGTACGCTTATCCCATTTGATGATGTCCTTGCTTGCTCGCTCCAACTATCTCTCGCTTCCTTCTTCAAACACCTAAAGCAAGTAAACAACAACAAACAAAAACCATGATAATAGACAAATTGTAATTCAACCTACTTAACAAGTCAAGAAACATTAAGCCGTGAACATGTAAGATGAAAAATCATGTAGGAAATCAATCGATAGTTGCATATATATTGAATCAAGAAGAGATTACAACCATTGTCTTGACGTTTCCGTTCTCCTCTAACAAGACCAGGTTCCCACACACTTTTGCTATCATTCCATGATGGCCTCAATAATAGTAGTTTTAATGCTCTTCCCTTTAGGCTTCACTCTAAACCAAATTCACACTTCTCCCTCACACAACTAGAGAGCTACAACTATGAATAGCTTTCTGTTTCCTTCAAACTTAATTAGCACTAGCACACCAACATTAACACTAGCTTGTGCTTGGGAAAATGGGAGGTTTATATAGGATGAATGGATGGGAGATGGATCCTCTTCTCATGGGAGAAGGTCTTATCCCTTTATGTATTTCCATCATTATAGGGGAAAGGAGCCCAAACTGACATCCTCGACTACGTCCAGCCAAACCATTTACCAGACTTCCGTTATGAAGCTTCTAGAGTTGGAAGCTCTGATTCTTTATTTAAAAAACATTCCATAAGAGGAACATTCGTTCTGGTCGGTGCTCGAGACAATATTAATCCTTGCATATCAGCGTGAGGAGGACAAAGTCCATTAGTTTCGGTCTTGTAAACTAGGAAAAATAGGAGTTTTTGGAGAAGTGGTGCAAAAGGGAATTGTTCTACACATGAAGAGGGACATTATGGGAGTTTCTTCATGAAGGGTAAGCATGTAGGGTTCACTGTAGAGGTCCTCTAGGATCAAGGAACGGGGAGTACAGAGACAGTGACAAAATGCTGTGTAACAGGGAGCCATGGTATTTGAGTACCAAATGCAGCCCATAATCCTTGTTACCTAACTTTGTGCAAAGGGTATGAAAAATATTGGTAAACTCCAGCATGTCTTGGCCCCTTCCCTGCCACAGTGTGATCCACTTTATGTATTTATCCTCATAGCTTCTGATAGATTAGTACTTCTCCTTGATGGAATTCTAGAATGAATTCCAAGTGGGTGTTGCTGAAAATAGTGAGGCGGTACTTTCATCCTTCTGCTCGCAGTAGGTTTCCCACCAATCCTTAACGTGGGGGGCAGCTTTGAGAACAGCGAAACTAATCTTTTCCTGTCCAGAAAAATCATGAATCGAAAAATACCCTTATAGCCGATTTAACCATTCATCTATAGCGTCTACATCTATCTGACCCTCAAATATGGGAATATCAAAGTTAACTTGTACCTTAAAGGGTGTGGCACTTCCAGAATAGCTACTAGAAGTAAATGTGTCGCCCCTGTGTAGCTTGTGAAGGATCTAGGCAAAGTTGTCCATCATTGCATTCCTTTGTAGCTCAAGGGCCTCTTCGAGCTATATTTTGATAGGATCTCATGCCGCCTCGTCTTTCTTTTAATCTACCACGGGAGGTCGTTGAGATTTGCGAGGCTGGTCTTGCAAAGGTTCGGCCAATTGAAGCCCTAACTCCTTATATCCCGACCTCGTTGGGGACATGAAAAGAAAAACAGATAAAGAGAAGACCCCTCTGATACCACTGATCTAGATTTAAACAAGAAGGCAACAAATTACAAAGATAACCATAAATACAGAGATGCAGTAGAAATAATACTTCATTTCATTAATATAAACTACTGAAATATGCTTACAAATAGAAATAGAAATAATGTAGCTCGGGTGATGGTAGCTTATCTCTGAGGAGAGATGTGTCTACTACATGCCTTTGAACTGTCTTATAATGAGGCTCAAAGGCCTATTTATTGTTGAGAAACAATGGAAAACCCTAAACATCCAAAAACCTAACCCTAGGAGATGAAGCACCAAACTATGGACCCTGATTTGGTAAATTGGTACATCAACTTCCCGGGGTCGTAACTTTGGCATACGATCTCCGTTTGACGCACACAATACCTCCTTAGAAATATCTATCCAAGGACTACAACTTTTGAGTGAGAAACATCTATCCATGGACCCATGTTGCTCTCGGTTTTCCAAAAAAAATTCATTAGGGCCAACAACTATGGAAGTTCAGGACCCGAAAAGACTGCTAAAAGTAGTAAACTGTGCTACAATTAAGGAAACTAAAAAACTAAAATAAAAAATGGTGGGGGTCCAAGTGGAATTAGCAGATGGCCACCAATATCCACTTGGATCAGTATGATTTACTAGAGAAAACCTTGGAAATATTTCGTAGCTGAAGTTTGCAGATAATGATTTCAACGACAGAAAGAAATATCCGCAGTTCGCACAAGACAAATACTTAAAACAAGCTCACAACCCTGAGAGTGGTGTGACAAGGTTAGAACTGCAATAGTGGGTGGTTGGATTGGCGCAATCAGGCTTGTCAAATATGTTGAATGTCCCACACTTCGACAAAAGTCCAGGAAGCACATCTTCTGTGAGACAACTGCTCGTGCTAGTGCACGATGGATGTTTGTGGATGGGGAAGATGATCCCTATTGATCCAATGTTAATATGGAGAATCACAAGACTTCCTTATCAAGGGTTGAACCTCGCAGGGGATTTTGTTGGGAAAGATCAAGATAGAGTGATAACAGGCAGCATGAAGAAGAATTTTGGACTAAAGAAAGTGAAGTAAGGTTATGATATCAACTCGATCAATGACCGGGGAGTTCACTTTATAGCACATATTTTGTCTAGAAAATCATGAGGAAGTGTGACACTAATGAAGTCCCTGCACCGGTGGTTTCATTAACTGCACAGTCTGTAACAGGGTTTAGTATAACTGGGCCACATATCTATTCCAAGAGTTTTTGGACAATTGATGCGAGGCTAAGGAGAAAGGTACTCTATTTCACTATGCATGGTTAATTCTGATAGTTGTGATGCTTGCATGGAGAGATCCGGAAGATTCACAGTTCCCTCCGATAGCCTCAGATGTTTGCGAAGCTGTGCAATATGCATCGCTTGATCTGATGCAAGTACGTGATAATATAATGTTTTTCGTTTTATACCATATGGACATACACATGTCAGTGAACCATCACCCTCGCCTTTCATCAAACCTATACGAGCTATATAACTTTGTCACAAAGTTTAAGGTTGACTTCCACAGAATTTACATACAGGATCACAGGGACACGAGGAAGACATGGCATCCCCTACCATATTTAGTGACAAAAGATGATATCCTAGCACAGATACAAAAGTGACCCATAGAGTGGATCACTGCACTGGAGACACAGGCAG
This sequence comes from Pinus taeda, assembly GCA_000404065.3. Classification (NCBI taxonomy): domain Eukaryota; kingdom Viridiplantae; phylum Streptophyta; class Pinopsida; order Pinales; family Pinaceae; genus Pinus; species Pinus taeda. The sequence continues at coordinate 118,647 of APFE031183422.1, forward strand.
AGTAGGACACGTCTTAGTTTGGGGAACAAAATGGGAAGGATAAGGATGAGCAAGAGTCAGAACAAGAGGAGAAACATGACGAGGGTCACTAGGATCCTCTTGAAGGTGATGAGAAGAACAAAGAGTCTGGGAAAATAGAGATAGACCCACCTGTCGCAGAGAAAAGGATGTCACACATTGAAGCTGCCACAAGAAGAAAAAAGACGCAGAAGGAAGACAAGACAAAGGACGTAATGCCATTGGTCCTCACTAATGGGGACTTGGACCAGATTGAGGATAGAATTTAGGAAGAAACGATAGAATCATGGAACAAGATAGAGGATCGCTACACGACACTTCTAACAAGTGTCACAGAGTGCATTGCAGAATTGAAGACATTGGCACACACAGTGAGACAACCACTATAGGCAGAGGAGAAGCTTAGAGAGGAAAGACTAATAGAGCCTACACTTGCAGTGCTAATAGAACCAATACCTGCCAGATCCCTCCAGTTTGACTCCGTTTAGGTACAACAATAGGCCAAAGAGTGGAGGTACGTGAACATGAACAACGCAGTAGTGCCACTTCAGAGATTACACAAGCTACATCAAGAGATCATATATGACATGAAACAACGAAAACAACTCACTTCAAAGCTAAACATTCAGGTAGAGAGAGAGTGAGATTCGCTAATGAAGAAGCTCGACCAGGTGATCCAAGAGAGGGTCCATGCGATCTAGGAGAGGGATCAGGCACTACAACAGCAGGAGAAACTGAAGCAGGTGATCAAAGCAACATGCCACAAGGTTCTGAAAATTGATGTCCAAGAAAAGGAACCAGTGGAGGACAAGGTCGTGAAGCTCAGCCTTCCAGTAAAAGGATACAAGGATAAGATTGCAAATGTGAAATTTACATATGAGGTGAAGATGAGTGAGCTATAGATAAAGCTACCACAAACCACACCAAAGGAAGTGCGAGAACAGAGGAAGGTTGACCTAAAGGCTGTAGTGGTCATCATCTCCACAGTGGTGGAAGATTATGGGAAGCTATTGGATGAGAGCTTATCGATTTGGACTTCGCTGCAGGAAGATCCAGATGCACAGAAACTACAATAGGATATTCAATAGAAGTAGTAGTAGCTAGAGGAGATTCAGGCAACTATGAAGATCGTACCAATCTCACATAAGCTCTCAAAGATGAATGGGGGAAATGCCCTCTAGAAGAAGATAGAGGAGGTTAGGAAGGAAGAGCATACTCTAACAAAGAGAACTTAGCCATGGTAGGATGAGGCTCTCCAACTGTCCCATGCAGTGGATAAGAAGATTTAAGAGCTTCGCCAGAGAGACACAAAATGAAGCAAAGGCTATGAAATAGGTGACAGAAGCATTGTTGGAGGAAGTGCGCAGCGAAGAGAAGTAGGTCACAAACATTCTGCAGCAGTTCAACAATGCCTACAACAACATTGGAGCAAAGATCAGAGGAAAATTGGCTATGTGAATCGGGACAAGTCACATGTGAGTTTTGGGGGCCTATTGGCCGCAGCCCAACTTGGCCTAGATTTTGGCAAAGGCTCTGCATTTTGTGGGGCAGAGCGCGCAATGGAGCAATGAAGCACATTTTGAGGAATTAAATATACTGTGCAATGTCGTAAGGGCTTTAGGGTGGGTCGAAGCCCCTCCTTTTTGCAAAATCGCACAATTTTGTTAGGGATAAATGGTTTTGGGGGCCATAGTTGCTTGCTTTAAGGAGTCCATGGTATTTGGACCATGGTATTTTGATGATGTAACCCTACAATGTAATAGTATATATATGGTAAAATAATAAGAAGAGAGATCGATCAATCTATCAATTTTGATCCAGATCTATCTTATAGGTGAATTATTATGATTTGTAAATTAGTAGCATAGGAGAGGCTATGCAACTAAGTACGTAGAGGCATGTAGAAGAGTCTTTAGCTGAGTGTGCACACAACTTGTAGCTTAGTGCGCAAGCCACAAACTGTTTGGTTTTCAAAGATTCATTATATTAAGCAACCATTTTTGTGGACGTAGCCCTACACTAGGGTGAACCACGTTTCCTTGGTGTTTTGATGTGTATATTTTCTTATTATCTTTTGTAGAGCAATGGTTATTACAGTTGCATTTTACTTCAGCGCAATGATGGCTTATGGTTTTATATTGAATGTTTAAGTGATTAATCTAATGTGGCGAAGTGATTTATAAATGCTAAGAATAAGATAACATAATAAGAACACATCTCCTAATCCTTAAAGGTTGCAGAAACTTGGTTCTACATCCTCCCATAGTCACTTCGAGTGAGACTTTGGGTGAGACTGTGATCTGCTTGCAGGTCATTGCTAAAAGGGCCAATGATCAAGGGTTTTGTTGGTGCGGAGTATAGATTGAACCTAGGTCATCGCAAATCGAGGCAACAAGGAGTGTCAAGGTCTTATTCATGTGAAATTTTGGTTGTATTATGTGACCAAGGTGATAACAGGGCAACAATGTAACTTGCAATGTGCTCATCCCTATGGGATTATTATAAGGAATTACAAGCTCATGCTTTCAATGGGCACTGCAGACATATGTTTAAAGAACCTTCAAGATAGTTATAATGAAAAAGGGTTGTGTGCAAAAAGGGGTTGAAGACTAAGCACTCGTGGGCATATTAAGCTTGAACGGGTTGGTAGCTAATCTGAAAGAATTGTTCACAAAGGTAGATTTGTAATTTTTGGTGATTATCAAAGCTAGGAGACTGAGACAAAGAGGACCACGATTTGCAGAGTGAATTTATGGGTTTGGTTCAAATAGAACAAGCCACACCTTTGTGCCCTCACACCATGAAGAATTTAATGGGAATGGACCTAGGAATAGTGTGATCAGACCAAGCTTAGAGAAGCCATGCATGGAAGCTAATAGCAATGATGGCATGCTATAGCATAAATTCATCAAGAGCCCATTCCAGATTTAATATTGCTGCCATGGTTGATTAACATGATGTAAAAGGAGCATGGTGTTCCATGTTAAGAGTACACACTTGGGCATAGTGATGAGTTGACAGAGGCTACATCATTCCCTGTGTATTAGAGGAACAAACTCTCGATTGCAGGAGTGCATTGTGGGTGCATACAACATTGTTATGAGTTGTGTAGAGACAATGTGTGTTAAAGTGTGTTGCGAAGAAAGGCCAATAGAGCCTAAGGAGAATGATGGCCGAGAGCTACTGATTGTGGTGGCTGTATAAGGGATGAGAGTAGAGAACAAAGTGTTGCTGCAGAATGGAGAGATTGAAAAAAAGGTTGGGTTAATGTTGTTGAGCGTTATAGAGGGCTGATAATTGATAATGAGCAGAAAATAAAATAATCTAAAGTTTTTTCGAGTTCAAAGGGCCGAGGATTGAAGAACAAAGAGCTAAAATCAGGCCAAGTCGCTGCTATTATAGAGAGAAATGATTTCCTTATTGAGTGTGGGTTGGCTCTTTCAAAACAGGGAGTTGGAGCCTCCATCTAGTGGGTGTTTGAGGAGAGTTTGCAGGTCGGTGCCTCCTGCAAGTGGGACAACCATCCCTAATTGACTCATCACTGTTATTCAAGGAAAACCATACTGCAGAGAATGATCCGTTTGTGGTCTAGAAGAGGGCACACTTTCACTACTACTAGATGCATCTGGGTCTTGGGCCATTACCCTGTTACCTTACCTAGAGGAGGAAGACAAGCTCTTAGCCAAACATAAATAATTTTTTTACAAGGTCAGAAAAGCAAAAAATGAGACACATAAATAAATACTAAACACTAGAAAGCTTGCAAACCATGATATTATATATTCATAATTTTGTAAAGTGTTGAAACAATATAATTACACACGAGAAACTAATAAACTGAATCATTTGGTTTTGAAATAATCAATAAACTTGAATTGTTCATGACCAGACCAATAATAATTAGTATAACCAGAATGTCATATTGATGTGTTTCCTATCATCAGTTTGCATGTGTTGCACATCCACGTTCTACCTTGTCTAAGTGCTGGGAAAACTCAATTTCCTTTTAACAGTGCAGTTGATCAAGTGTTTCCTGTCCAAATAGTGGATCATCTGCTGCTGTTCTATAGTAGAATGACTTTGGGGAACACTTTTTCCCGCGGAAGGGAAAGATAATCTTCAGCACTAGTTGGCTGAAGGTGGACAACACTCACACACAACATTTAATTTGAATTCTAAGATTATCATTTTCTATCAATGGGTCCATTATGTTTTAATGATGGCAGGTTTTTCTCGCGATAGAGACTCCCTAAATATCCATTTGCTAAGAAATATCTACATGCTATGGGATTTTCTCCAAGGGGTCTCCATGCTATGGGATTTTCTCTAAGGGGTCTCCTGGGATCATCCACCAATGTGCAGGGAATAGCTCAAGGTATAAAAGATGATTATAATTACTACAGAAAGAGCTATGTAAAATCATAAAACACCATGGATACTTAGTTTTAGAGTTGGTTATCTTCGTCATCTTTTGTAATTATGTTTGGTTAATGAAAGAATTTAGTTTTATTACCAGAGAAAAAGTGGAGAGAAAATCAATTATTGGACCTTTCCTAATAGTCAAATTCTCAGATATTCCAGGAATATGAATATCACCATGAGATCTGGATTCTCAAAATATGCCTGCAAAATATATGTTTAACAATCACCTGACCCCATGTGATATTTACAGAGATTTCAGTAAATTATAGAATAAACTAAAATTGAGAGTATGTCTATATGTAATTGATTGCCCCATAGTATTATGAAATGTAATATACAATATTTCAGAATCTAAAAGACATAGAAAAACTATCCTTTTAATAAAAAATCCAATACTACGTAGGATGGCAATGTCCACTAAAGTCTATTTTGGCATCTGTTTTTTCTACGGTATGAAATCTATGTAGCAAATCTATGCGAGCAAAATCACATTTTATTACGTTACTTTTTAATATCTTGTTTTTTCATAGGAGTGACAACTGTGGATAATTCTGAAGGATTTAGATTTCATTGAGTTTGAACCTATCGTTCAATCTAACTTTTCCTGATAGTCATAATTGCAGGATTTGATGGCCTTCTCATCAATTCCCATCTTTTTCACTTTTCAAAACATTAATTTTTTATAAGTTGAAGTTCATATCCTTTTTAAACAATTTGTTTACCATACTTCCCTGTACATCAATGAACATGTTGTTTTATGATTCATGGAAAATTCATTATCTTGACTTCAAATGTATGTTAAATATTAAGTTGAACTTCTCATTATTTAGAAGCACTGGTAACTTTCAGAGATGGACACCACAGCACAGCATGCGGACTTGGAACTGTTGGAATTTAATTCCAACTGCATCACATAAATGCTGAACAAAGATTTGATCTACAACAGCTATTTCAGATTGTTCGGTGCCGCAAAGTCTTCTGATATTTTTGAGCATTAAATTCAGAAATTAAATCCCCTGCAGACAGTCGTCTTATTTTTGCTGAAAAGGAAACACCGCCTTCTGCAATAATTACAAAGATAAATATCAGCAGATATTTTACTTAGTTTATTGTTTAATCAGATATTTATTTTTCCTATAAATGTAACGCACAGTAGTTCTGTTTTCATGTGCAAGAAGGTGTAAGCAGAAAAGAACATCAGTTCTATTTTCTGTGTGAGTGTAAGAAATTTTAGAACAACAGTTCTGTTTTTGTACTCTGAGAGAAAAGAGTGAAGGTTAGAAGAACAAGAGTGTGTCTCTTCTGTAAATGCACAACAGTGCTGAACCTATGATTTTCTGAGATAGAAAATCAATTTCTGGAACTGAAGCGTTCCTCTTGTAACAGCTAAGTTTACTGTATCAGTTTTGTTTATTGTTCATGAATACAAGTTTACTGTTTTGCTGATTTTCAGTTGTTGTTACACCAAGTGTCAAAAACACTTTGATTTTACTCTGTAAGTCTATTAGTAATTTGACGCCAACTTGTTTTAGTTGTTGTAACACCAAAAGTGTCAATTTTCTTAAAGTTACTTAGCGTCAAAATCGTGTTGCCGTTACACTGAGTGGCTTGACATCAAAACTCGCGTTGCTGCAATACCATGAGCAGCGTTGCTGCAACACCAAACTGTGTTTCCGCAGCACAGTTTCCAGTAAGCAGTTTTCTGTTTTTTCTGTGTTAACAAAAACAGAGTATTATTCCTGTTGCTGCAACACCGAATCTTGTTGCTGCAACACCAAGTCCAGAAAACGAAATTTTCAGTTTTCTGAGCAGAAACAGAGTATTTTTGTGTTGTCTGTTTGTTAAGGAATTTAGCAGAAAATTCCAACATGGTATCAGAGTGTTATTCTCTGGTCTTTTGTGTTTGAAATCACCATAAAATTCCATCATGGTATCAGAGCTAGTCTAGGCACTCAGTGAGTCAAAAACAGAGTTTTGTTTTTCACTGTAGAAGCTGTAAGAAGTTTATTGAGCAGATTTTTCCAGCAGAGAAAGTTTTTGCTAGTTTTTAGTTTTACAGTCAGTATCTCTTCTTTACCTAGACAGAGTTAAGATGGCAGATGCTGGAACAGGTTTGACAAATTCCCAACTGCCATAGTTCAATGGGAAAAATCATAGTGACTGGTCCATAAAAATGAAAGCATTGTTTGCTTTTCAAGGAATATGGGAGTTGGTTGAAACTGGCTATGTTGAACCTGCAGATGCAACAGCATTGGCTGCTTTGACAGCAGCAGAAAGAGACCAATTGAAGAGTGACAAGAATAAGGATGCCAAAGCCCTCTTTTTCCTCTTCCAATCAGTACATGAAAGTGTCTTTCCACGGATTGCAGCGGCAACAAAATCTAAAGAAGCATGGGATATTCTCAAAACTGTCTATCAAGGCATGGAGAAGGTGAAGACTGCAAAGTTGCAAATGTTGAGGAGAGACTTTGAAACACTCAGCATGAAGGAATCTGATACAATAGATTCATTCTTCACTTAGGTTATTGGGTTGATAACCTAGATAAGATCTCATGGTGAGATTCTTGAAGAAAGAAGGATTGTAGAGAAAATCTTGAGAAGTTTACCCTCAAGGTTTGAAGCTATTATGGTAGCAATAGAAGAAACAAAGGATCTCTCATAGTTCACAGTAGATGAACTGAGTGCTTCTCTTATGTCTCATGAACACGAACTGAGTAGAGGAATAGATTCCTCTTTTGAGCAAGCATTGAAGACTCAGATGTCTTTTGGCCAAGGAAAAGTTCGAGGCGGAGCAAATAAAAGAGGTAGTGGAAGAAGCCAAAACAAAAACAGAAATAATCCTGCAAGCACAAGCGGAAGGAGCTGCAATCAGAACCAAGATGAATGTAAAACTTTAATTTGGAAAAGTAAACGGTTTTCAGAGGTGCCACCCGGTTTGGGTCGGGCCTCCTCCCTATCGTGTTCTTGTTTCTGGTTATGGTTTATGTTTATGAATTGCTGAACGATTTATAAGATAACAGATATAATTAATTTATATGGCTGTTAATTATATGGATGGTTTAGCTGTTGTTAATTAAAGGAGAAAACACGGTTTAAAGAGTTAAATTGGTGTTGGAATTCTAAGGAAGGCGTAGTCCGTATATGCCCGAACCCGGCATAAGGCGGTGCCGCACCCCTTATATCGCAAAAAAAATATAGGGGCGTGACAGATGGTATCAGAGCGGGTTTAGCCTGCGGACGAGGAAAAAGACGCACGATTGACAGGTGAATCTGCAGACAGCTGACGGGCCAAACGAAGGATTGGACTGCGAAGGACAAAGTGCAGGTTTGGGCCGTTCAAGCAGTGAATGGGCAAACGAGCGGGTAAACATGACAATTACAGTCGTGGTTCGAGAAGAACCGACGATACAAAGGAACTTGAGCGATTGGGAGGCGAACGAGATACAACGACGCCTGAACACATGGGAAACAAGTTGCGCCACCCTTCGAGCCGAAGCTGATCAGGCACAAGAAAAATGCTCCAAGCTTGGGAAGGAGTTGGATGAACTTACAAAGCGGTGCCAAGAAGCGCTCAAGCTTAGTGATGACGAATTAATGAAGTCTGATCTCCAGGGAATCTTTAACGAAAGAGCTCGACTACGAGAAGCAAAAGCCGAGATAGGGGCTGAAATAGAACGGGTCGAGAGGGAGATAAGACGGAGACTCCTTGAGAAGGAGACAATACTCAAACGGCAAAATACCAACCATGATGGGCTGGAGGTTCCGGAAAGTAAACAGGCCGGGGACTCTCGAGATGTGGTCGATGAGACATCTCACAAGGCTGGTTGCAGTTCGGCCATGGTGAAGCTTGAAGCAAAACAAGCACAACCGGGACCGAGTTTTTCAGCAGAGCAAGATGGGATCGAAGTAAGGAAGGTTATGAGGTGCTGGCAGTGCGGAGGACCTCATATGAAGAAGCTATGCCCCACTAGAGTGAGGAGATTAGCCGCAAAACAAGACCCGACAACTCAGTCACTTTCGGACAGAATCAGAAACCTGTCAAAGCGGCTGGAGTTGGTAGAAAGAAGAAACAGACAGAATAGTGTGTGGGTAAGACCGGAGACCCGAGTTGGAGATCGGGAGCCACACCGAGGAAAAGTGGAAGGGCAGAATAGGGAGATGGGGACAGGTTGCACAGACTTGGCAACACGGCATCGACTCGACATACAGGAAAGAGTGAAAACATGGAGGGAGACTCGAAGGAAGTGCTCTCTGCATTTGGAGATGGACGAAGGTCCGAACAGCAGGAAAGAGTTGATGGACGAAGGTGAGCCACCAGACTCACCTCCATCGAGATTGACTTAAGTGAAACGGGAGGCAGGGCTCACCGTTGGCTGCTCAAGGCAGTGAGCCCGTAAGGTGATTGGGCAGGGTGGTCCTTTGGTCAGCAGAAAAGTGGGGTTCCCACGAACCTGAGCCGGGGACCGAACTTGTAAGTGTAACACAAACACTTACGCCGGGGCTCCATACATGGTGACTTGGAGGTCTGAAGCATTGAGGAGCCAGGTCGATGTCTAATATTCGACTTGATGTAGTATGGAATGCATACTCCCGCAACGTGCACAGGATTACGAAACGGGAGGGCGACTTTATATGGAGGGCCGAAGAGGGCACGATGGTGTGGAGGTTGTCGGGACGACAACGGAATAAGGTGGGGGAGGATGTAACGCCCTGAGGACCAGGCGCTCCGCACAACGACGGGCGACCCGAACGTCGACAAACGACGTCCCCACCCAAGGTTCCGTTCAAGAGCTTAACACGATGAAATAACATTACCGGGACCGCGGAGGTGGTTCACGGGCAGCAGGGCGGAGGTCCACATGGGCTAACACGAACGGGAGGACCGACAGGTTGAACGACTGGTTAACTGGGCGGAAGTCCACATAGGCGGGGCGACACGGAGTGCGCCCGCCCGAACGATATGGCAAATCGGCGAACGACGATTACGTGCGAAGGACCGAACAACGAGGACTTGCGACATGGGCAGCACAAGGACCGAACAGTGAGGACTTGCGACGTGGGCAGCACAAGGATCGAACGCGCGGGATTAGAAGGGAGGATGGCTTATACCATGGCGTGGGCGGCCATACGAAACGTAGGCCGACCCGCCCGAACGATGGATGACACGAATTCCCGAATTAACAAACAGGTCGGCTCGATAGAGTTTGGGCGACTTTTAATCAAACACCACATCGGCTCATGGAGTTGGGGCGGCGGACCACATATTCGGGGGTCGGTTTGGAGTAACCGACACCCCTTTGACATTGGCGTAGAGACATATAAAGGCATTCGGTCTTGGTTAGCCTTCGAAGAGCTCTACACACAACAGCGCTAAGCGACGATGTGAAGGACAGGTTTCAAGGTAGCTAAGGACAGTTTCGGTTGGCGAACAGGTCGAACGAACGAGGGCTGCGACGGTAGTCCGAACGAGTCAGGCAGTCGGACAGTCGAACGAAGGCGCGGCAGGCGCTAAAGGGTCGACGACACGGCACAGCGCTGCGGTAGTTTGGTACAGGCCGAGAGTCGGTTTTGGACGGTTGGATTGGGTCTAGCAGTTTGCCCGAAAACGGGACCGTTGTAAACGATCAGAGGATCGTGCAGGTCGATCGTTCAAGGTTGTGACGCCCGAAAGGCTCACACGTATTGTAAACTTTGTAAAACTGTAATTTGGAAAAGTAAACCCATCCGGTTTGGGTCGGGCCTCCTCCATATCGTGTTCTTGTTTCTGGTTATGGTTTATGTTTATGAATTGCTGAACGATTTATAAGATAACATATATAATTAATTTATATGGCTGTTAATTATATGGATGGTTTAGCTGTTGTTAATTAAAGGAGAAAACACGGTTTAAAGAGTTAAATTGGTGTTGGAAGTCTAAGGAAGGCGTAGTCCGTATATGCCCGAACCCGGCATAAGGCGGTGCCGCACCCCTTATATCGCAAAAAAAATATAGGGGCGTGACAAGATACAACGTGGTGGATTGCAAGTTTGTCGTAAGTATTGCGAACGGTTATGCTCCCATCGCCAGAGTTACTCTTATAGAGCAACGGTCCAATCTTATGGTTGTTAATGTCATGCAGAAAACGGATCCACCGTTTCTGCAACGATGGATATTTCGAGGGCTGGAGGGAATGTGGTGGATTAGGGTTTCTAGCCTTCCACTCCACAAACGCGCTGTTTGTTTTCTGATTAAACGGTAAACCCTGGCAATTAAGGTTGACCCCTTCAGTGGAAACTATAATAATGGAATCCTCCTCACCATTATCAATGGCCATTTGATTGTGTCTAAGGAGATCTGAGGAAGCGAAATCATTACATGACTGAGAAGAGAAACAACAGCTGGAATAATCAGCAGCAGCAGATTCAAACGACTCTGCTTGCCAGTTGGTCATGGGGTCGATAAAATCAAATTCACAAACTTCATAATCATCAACTGTGGTAAAATCTATGGGCTCCATAGATGTTTCGTAGGTGTTGCAGAATAACAACTTTAAAGAAGATGTTGGAGAGCTCATGCTATTGTTATTATTATCCCTAATCATCTACCCTATTATTATTATCCAAAACTGGATTTCTCTACCCTATTGTTATTATTATCCCTAAATTATATCTGTAAATTAGGTTAAATCAGGTCTGTTTTTTATCACACCATGATCGGCAGGCCGTACAGAAAAAATGATCTTTTACATGCAAAACTTCGCAATTAGCTTAAAGAATTTAGATGGCGCGAAAGATGGGACTTACAGGTGAGCTGTCAGCCAGTGCATGCCCATTGATGATAATGGAATTGCCCAAACCTAAACAATGTGCTACTGTATCGGTTTTTGAATGGAAGCCATGAAAAATATAAAAAGTCAGTCTGCAAATCTGAACAACCATGGGCCAATACTAACAAAAAGAACTGGTGACTGTTCATAGTCATAGATATTTGTTAAAAAGATTCCCAACGTGCTTCAATTCTCAGAAGTCATGGACAATTACAGAATAGTAGATGTAGATGTCACCATGCTTCAATTCTGAATGACAGTTACTATCAAAACACAGATGCCAAACGTGCCCGATTTCTGAAGTCGCGGGCCGCGGCCAATCACAGAGAACAAAACATAACTAATTCTTGCGTGTTGAAGATGTCGCGAAAGTTTTTAATATGATCGACGTGACATTGTTTTAAATTGAACCCATTCATATCGCGAAAGTTTTTAATATGACCGACGTGACGTCGAGCCGCGGCCAATCAAAGAGAACAAAACATAACTAATTCTTGCGTTTTAAATTGAAAGTTTTTTAAATGATCGACGTATGAGGTATCGCAAAGTTTTTAAAATGATCGACGTGACATCGTGCGTAACTTTCATAGGTCGTCCATTTTCTTC